>BDUI01001201.1:157474-167815 GCA_002335545.1 Apodemus speciosus
CCCAGTCTGATTTAAACATTGAATTAAACGTTCTTCTTACATTCTGATGGTCTGATGGTTAACCGGATGATATATCAGTAAGCACCACAAGTAGGCACATGAGAGAGTTTAGGTCAGAAAATAATTAACGTGGCCTTCTTCTCTTCTGAGTTATATATTCTTCTAATCTTTTTATGCATCAGGGACTTATAAATCAGGATATGTTTATTAGGAGAGTGTTTTAGGGATTAGATAAAGACGGTTAGAAACACGAAGACTAGAACTAAATGTCATCAGATAAAATGTACTTATTACCACTAAACAACACAAATGTACAAGTAAGAGCGGGCCTTGGYGACTGGTAAGGTGACATTCCTTAGCAAAGGGAGTGCTTATGGAGTGGAGTTCCTCAGAGGAGCAGAGATGAACTGTAGGGAGAGCAATTCTCACACATTCACTTAGAAAGAACTTGGTAACTTAGGAGRCTCTGTGTGCAGTTTGTTAGTTAATTTTTCTCATTGCAGTGACAAAAACAGCTGAAAGAACAGTTTTGCTGTGGCCCACACTTGAGAATACTGGGTCATGGCCAGGAAGGGAGCCTGACAAAATCCTGGTGTGGTGGGACACTAGGTGGAATCTTCAGTAGGGAAGCAGGGAGCAATGCAGGCTGGTCTCAGCTGGACTTGTTTTGCAGGCTGGTATTCCATTTAGGGTGGATCTTCCCCAGACAATAAGAACAATCTAGAAATTCAGCACAGACTAGGGGATTCTAGATCCTGTCACATTGACAGTCAATATTAATCATCACTGTTGGCAAGGCTGTAGCCTTGGGTTAAAAAAAAGTAGTTGAAGATAATTAATAGTCCTCAATCAGGTAAAACTTGGTATATATTTCAAATGATTCATGAATGAAGATAAGTAAATCTGAACTATGGAGGTAGAAGATACTAGTTGTGTGAACATCTAGAATGGAGTGAGGAAAGAGAAAAGAAAAGAAAAGACCTCCACATTTCTAGTTCAGGAAAGTGATTATTCATATAGTCAATGAGAAAAGTTAGGAAAAATATATTTGAAAAAAAAACTGATGACTTTCCTTTGAATATTTTAAATCTGATGACAGAAAGGAAATATGACCTTGAGACAAGATTTGAATGTACTAAAAATTCAGATAAGAATGGGAATTCCATATCCCATGCTTCTATCCTGGCTGCATTAATTGCCCGAGTCTCTCTGATGTAATCCTTTCTTGTTCTTTCAGGCACTAACAGCAGCACACCTTTGTAATAAGAAATGTCCGGATCTTTGCTTTTTATAAAAGAAACACAAGCAAAAATATGATATGTCCTTCATAGTTAATTTAAGGGCCATATTTTTATATCTGTGAATTCCATTTAGAATCTTACAAATATAAACAGAGAATTATTGAGGAATTAAATATTTAATAATTAAATATTAGAAGAGTTCCAGGAAACATATCATTGTGAGTAAATTCACTGGTAAGGATTTTGCTTATAGTTATATCAAAGTGCACTATCATTTATTCTGATTTAGTATAAAGCTTAAGAACATACGGTCTAAACCAAGTTGCCTGAATCCAGATATCAGCCCCTTACAATTGACTTGACTTTAGGCAAGTTATTTAGCCTTCTCTGTAAAGGAAAATAGAGTTCTACCTCATAGGTGAGGGAARATGAAATGTGTTAGTGTTTTGAGGCACATTGAAAGGTTGCTGATACATAAGGCAGCATGACAGAATTTCAGTGCAGAATGGATGTTGRATATAATCATATTAGTTTTATAGATGGGCAAGGGGAGCCAAGGAAAGCTAGAAATAAAATGTTCAAGGATACACAGTTGGTGGAAGACAGCAGTGAGGCCCACCCCTGTCAGTTCAGTGGGCCACCTGACATTCTTGGGTAAAGTAACTATGTAATGTTATGAGTACATTAAATGAAACACTTTTCAGCTGACAATCACCATATCTTATAGACAAATAATGATATGTCTCTGCTTCGTTAATGAGTTTGCCAATGGCCATAAGATCTCTCTTTAGATATTTTAGTTTAAATTCAGCAGGAAGTGTTGCACACATGCATTATAACATTCATAATTTGTATGTATATTCAGAAAACAGCTATTCAGTAGACACTCAGTAATAGTCTGCAGATGGCCCAGTATTCATGGAAACAAAACACCAAGATGCTACAGTTTTCGATGTGCCTTCAACTTAATAATTTTTATTAAGTAGATTAAATTCATATCTTAGTAAATTTTGCTATTTTATAATTTTATAGTAAATGTTTGACTACTGCCTAAAGTTGTTCAATATTGGCACATATCCCCAAACATTGTATTAACATCACAGAATATCTAATAATACAGGAGCTTCATAGAAAAGCCCATTCCAGTTCATAAATATAGACACTGTTAATCAAGGACTTGAATAAACAAATACATTTTCTATTCTGCCCTTAACTAGATTTGAATTCGTATTGCATTTGTGCAGTCTGCTGAAGGAGTTAGAGTAGAGAAGAGAGAAATGAGCATAGATTTTTATTATCTGCTCATTATAAGATATATTCTCAATAAAAATAAAAATAAAACATTTGAGAAATAAAAAAACTGTTGGATTTTCAGGCTCTTGATGTGAAAAGCAAGGGATAGAGGATGGATTAAAGATGGGTTCAATGAAACAAAAAGAATGAAATAAACAGTAGTTACTATGGAGGAAACCCGGACTGGGTCTATATAACACACACATGCCATATTAATAATGCCCATGCGGCTTCATTTGTAGCGGTAATCCAGCGAGTTCATGTCTGTCCTTCCTTTCACCTTGTATTACCATATACTGTCTGTACCCTGAGCTTCTTCACCTCCAAAGTGTTTATTCATTTTCCACAAGAAGACATTTTATTTACCTCCAAAATGTTTATTTTCTACAATAAGATGTTTTCTTTAGAAAATTTAGAAAATGAGAGCTGGTTTTCTTTAAAAATTCATGCTTTCTATGTGCTTTCTGTGGTCACTGTGTTTGGTCACTTGTGGTGGCTTGGCTGTGCACAGGTGCTTCATCAATGCTCATGGATTTCCCACTTCCTAAGTACTCCTCACCAATGCCAAATGGAGACATATCTGTCACATCTCCATGAACTCTGCATATAAGCTAGAGAGCACACCACATGCTATCACCGTGGGCCCCAAAGATCCAGAGCATTGATGATCTGTGCAGCCCTTCTGTCTGTGTTTTGTGTTACATCACACTCCAGAGCCACCCACCCTGCATCTTACAGTTGAGCCATTAGAGTTTGCTGTTCTCTCAGTGGCACTTGATGCATCTAAAAGACATCGACCATATGCATATCTCATTCCTGTAACCCCAGGGATGTCATGGTGAGGAGGAAATGGATGAGGCATCGTAGTAAATCCCCATCAGCAAGTTACACAGTGGCCTTAAATTTACTTTATACTTATACCTAGGTATGGTGAGATTTAGTTTTACATATTTTTTTGCTCGTCACTTCTTCCATCCTCTTTTCCTTCCTTCCTTTCTTTATGTTTTCTTTCATTTTAGATGTTTTCTTGTTTTATAGCTCAAGATGACCTTAAACCCATAACCATTCTGCCTGAGTGTCCTGAGGGCAGGCATGTGTCACAATGCCCAGTGTAGGTGAAGTTTTCCTTCCATGAAGTCATTTATAAAAAATGAGTCTTATAATAGCAAAATTTAATGTGTATGGCAAATACCTTTTTTTGGGGATCCCCTGGTAAATATAAGACATATATTCAACAAGCAAAATAGTTATTGATTTGTGATAGATTTTAGAAGTTATTTTAATTCTTGGTATATTATTTATGATCAAATGATATATGTTATTTTTATGCTATATAATATAGCATGATTACATATATTTTTAAATGTCACATGTATTTCAGCCTTGAGAACATTAGCAACCACTATTCAATGTTTGTTTGGTGATAATAAAACGTAAGTAGTTTCCAGAGTATGAAAACTGTGCTGAAGCTAGGCCTGTCTCATGTCTATATTAGCAACAGTACTACTTGGAAGGCTCAGGCAAGAAGGCAGGATGAGTAGAGAGTAAGACCCTGCCTCAAAAATAATTAATTAATTAAAAATTTAAAAAAATCAAAGAACAGAAGAAAAAAACTTAACTATGAAACCTATGGCTTTTCCAAGAGTGACTATGTAGGAAACATTGCACACCATTTCTGTGACATAAGAACAATTTCATACACATAAAGAATGTGAATGAAATTTGAAACATTATTTGTTTATTTTTTAAAAATGCTTATAAAAAAAAACCTGGTAATTTGAAATATAGCACTTTTTAAATTACAGGGCCTAGTCCAACCAACCAATCAGAGTGCTGTGTGTTTCCTAAGGGATCAACACTGCTAGTTAATTTTTACCCATAAGTATTAATAGTACTATGTGTTCTAAATTAAATACATAAAGTATTTTTCTGTCTAGGAAATTAGTTTAGATGGAATTCTTTGATTTTAGGAAATACTACAAAAATTTCTTTCCCTCTGGTAGAGTCATAAGTCTTAAATTGTGACCTTGGACAAAAAAACATATACTTTAAAACTTAGGTGGCATGAATTGCATTCGTAGAATTAATGAATATTAAATTAGCCTAGGGCAGGATCTATAGGAAAGGAAGACATTCTAGAGAATTTTCCTGTCTTCTCGATCCTTTTATAGAGTTGATATTTTTAGCATGTTTATGTTATTTCTACACTTGGCCTCAGTAGAACATACATCTAATATTCTCCCAGTTAGCACCTTTTTGAGTAAAATTAGATATAGATATAGATTAGATATAGATATTTGAACTTGACATCTTTAGTTCTAAGATCTAAAATGATCAATTTTCACCTTCAGTTTAAACATGGATAATGCTACAAAATAATGATGATTTTCTGGATGGAATGACCCAATCAAAAAATAAAATATGCTTGACCTTATTTTTTGCTCAAATGAATGTGATGAAAAAGTTTCAGTTTAAATGCAAATCAGTTATTGAACAAAGTGCAAAGTTTATGATTATTTACAGACGGAAAACTTGCTTTGCGTGTGTTTTCCACTTGGTATCCATATATTCCGTGGCACCTTCTCACGCCATCATTTTGTTAAGGAAGGCAGCGCAGAAATGCCGGCTGAGGCTCCTGGCYGCMGTGATTTCATATTGCTCATGGTCTTGAGGGGTATCTGTGAAGCAAGATGCCAGCTTAAGGAATGGAAYGTGCAGTGCCATCTGAAAATGCCAGCTATATGAGTGTAAGTGTGTATATACTTTATAAAAATAGATTTGGCATTTGCTTAACTTGCTTTTTTAAAAAAGGAAAGTATAAGTAGGCATAGTCTATAGATAGGCTTTTAGTTAAGGAGAGAAGAAAACAAAGGACACCATGATAATCCTGTTACTTCCAGGATTTGCCCTATTCTTAGAAACTTTGCCAAAAGTCAAATCTCATCTTCATGGACTGTTATCGTGAGTTACTATAAGCAATCTGAGACATTTACTTTTCTTCACTGGTTCTTTCTCCACCACTTTCTTTATTTCTTTACTCTAACTCTTTCTTACTCTTTCTTACTCCCTGAAGCCCATACCTAATTTTAGATGCATAGATACACACAATCTGCTTCTCCAGACTCATGTATGGAGGTCAATGATTCAGTTATACTAGCTGGCCAGCACACCAACGTTGCTATCACAGATTCCTTCTGTAGTACTTAGCCTCTTATGTGGGAACTAGAGATCAAACTCAGGCCTTCATGATTGCTTGCTTCTTTTTTTCTGAGTTATCTTGCATTTTGCTTTTCATTTTCCCCCATTTCATGCCTATGTATGTTTAGGAATGTCCCCTACCCCCATAGGAAATTCCTGAGGTACATAATGCTTATGAAGGTATATGACCCCAAATAAGGCTGTAGCTTCTACCTAGTGTTTTTCTCCTGCTATGCTGTAGTCTACTGTAATTCAGAATGTACTACTTGACGTATTACACATCATTTTCTCTATTGGAGAGAATACTACACAATGATTAAGAAAAGATAGGTCAGTTGCTCTGAAATAGATGTAAAAATAATACTTTGAGTAAAGGAGAAAATAGGTTTGTAACATGTGTCATTCTGTTTAAAAATTTTTATGTATAAACACATACATATATCAGTACATAGAAATGGATATATAGGCTTATTTTGTCATTAAACATATATGACCCTGAAATCTGGATGTGTACCAATGAGGGTATCAGTGATTACCTCAGGTGAATGAGAATAGAAGGTGCAAGTATCAACAAACTTCTTCATGGATCATATTTAAGAGTTGATGTCACTGGCTTAATATGTGAGGTATTCACTGTCATCAAAGGGCCAGGATGCTCTTAGCTAAACTCTCACTTAAGCCAAGGTATGGAGTCTACTCTACCTAAATCACAGGGCACTCTACCCAAACTCAGCACAGGCGACTGCCTAAAGGAAGACAGGAGGAATGAGTGTTGGGCAGCAAATACAACAGATGCTGGTGGTCAGTATTGTCCTGGCACATCTGTTCGCTGTGTTTGTGTATTGCTRTATTAGTGATCAAAATGTTATATATAGTAAAGCTAAAAAGCTAAATGCATGAAGTATCTAGGGTTTTAATTTGAACAGGCTATAAATTGAACCAACTTGTATTTAAAAATGAGTAAAAGTRAACAAAAAATAAAACAGAAAGTTGGTGATTACTCACCATTTACCTGTACATTTGCTTGGATGGATAAGACCAGAGTGCTACTTATAATGAATTTCTGCCCCTTATATTTGTTTATGAATATATTACCCTTTATCACATTTCTCACCAAACTAATGCTTGACATTAAGGCCCAGTAGATGTGACTTTTAGGATTGTCTGTGACATCTTCCTTATTAGTTGTGAAGGTCATTTTAGAATTGGCAAAGTGAAAATTTTTGTTTATTAAACCTTATGATAGTTTTRGATTCCTTGAGAAAAATTCAAAGGTTTTTACAATGCTGTAGAAGCAGACAAAATGGCTATAATGTAATGATGTCTGTTTCTTTCCTTGAGAAAAAAGACCATGGAGTCAACAAAAGACCAATGCATTTTATTGTACTCATTACCAAACCATAATTACTTGGGGGAACAAATAAAAGCAAGTGAAGATTTAGTATGTGGTGACATCAGACACTGGAGTCTGTGGACCTTACAGTCATCTTGATGCTTTTCCAGCCACCTCAGGGGAGGTCTGGACATGTTACATCCTTGTAGCAGTGCCTGTGGTGCCGTCCCTAGACAATCAGATTTCCGTGGAAACATAAACTTGTGATGATGTTGAGTCCTGGCTCTCTTAATTGAACTTTAAAGATTCTGTAACATTTTTTTTTCAGAAAACCACAGTTTTGAGGCTCACACAATGTCTGAATGCCTGCTCCTTAATGAATCAAAGTGTCTCTCAGCACCTCCCAACCTGCACCAAGCTGTCACCTTTTCTTCCCAAGCCTCAAACTATTGCCATTGAGAAGCGATAACATGCAAAGACCATTAAGAGCCCATTTAAGTCTTTTATCATGATCAGAGTACTAACAAACAACTTAAACATTCATTGCCATGGTCAGTTATGCTCTCTTAACAGGCTGTGTAATAGCTGACATAATGAGAAAGAAGTCCCGTGCTTCCCAGTATATTGAGATTTACTAATGGGTTAAAGCAAGTTCCATTAGAAACACATACTTGCAAAATTTAACCAATCATCCTCTCGTTATGTTGTGGCAGAATTTTGTGACTGAGAAATTTCAAATGTTAAGATTTATTCATTGGACCCAAAACCTTGTCAGGAACCATATGTGAATTTTCTTGTATTCTCTTTTAGCAAAGCAGTGATGCACGAATTAAATGCAACCACAGTAGTGTTTGGTCAAGTAAAGTAAGAGGCGAGTGAGGGGAAAGGAGGTGAGAGAGACTTAGTGCAAAGGAGCCAAACCCCAGCCCACCCAGGAAGCAGAGACAACAAGAGTTCAGACCATGAGTTCAGGACCAGCCTGRACTACACAGAGAGAACCTGTCTCAAAAGAGTCAGATCTAAACTAAGAGCAGCAAACAGTTTTCATCTGTGTGCAGGAATACAAGAGCAGCTCTGAAAGCAGTTCTGTGCAGTCACCTACTCTAGGTGGAAGGCATTGAGAAGACTCTCATGGCAATCAGCACTTGAGAACTGATGGTCTGTGAAAGTAAAGCTACTAATACTTTTTGAAGTATGCAGGAACAAAAAAAAAGGTGGACAGAGGTGTGCAGTATAAACAAGAAAGAGTGTTTATACCTATTTGGATTAACTTGAACTTATCACCTGATTGTGGGGCTTCAGAATATATTTTTTTCCTGATGAATCATTTTGCTTCTTGAAACTCACAAACTATCCCACTGATAAAACATATATTCATCTCATAGAAAAAAAATAGTGATTGTTAATTTCTATTTTGAAAATCTTTTTAGCACTTGACTTAAGTCTTTAGGAAGTTTAGAATACAGAAATAAATTATGTTTTCCGAAATGGTCACTTACTAAATATAAATATTACCTTCAGTTGTGCCTGTCTGTTATTAATAACACATGCAATCTTGTCTTTTGAAGGGATTGTTTGGGCCTTTTAAATTTTATTTAATATTAAGAAATGGGAAAAGGCTTTGAGTATCATGGCATTCATGTGGAGGTCAGAAGAGGACTTTGTAGAATCAGTTAATCAGTTCTTGCTTCCCCCTTTATGTGGGTGAACTCTCTTTACTAGTTTTTTTTTGTTTTTGCTCTCTCTCTCTCTCTCTCTCTCTCTCTCTCTCTCTCTCTCTCTCTCTCAAAGAGTAGCTTAATCCACTGAGCCATTTCGCAGGCCCTTGGTTTTGTTTTTTTTTAGGCACTGTCTAATGTAGCTTAGGTTACCCTCTAAATCCCTGTGGAACTGAGGCAGGCTAATCCCCCTGCCTCCATCTCCTGAGTTCTGAGATTACAGGCATGCACCACCATGCCGAGTTACAACACGATCTTTTCAATAGTTTCTAATTATAAAAGTATTTAAGACAATCTAGATTATCACTTGATCAAAGGAAGTTAAAGAGAAAACACTGTTCCTAGTTGCCACCTTCTCTATAATCATAAAGAGCAAAGTGCTTTGGTATTTTGGTCTTCTCTCCAGCTATATATTAGATGAGTGTGTGGCTATATGTATGAATTCACAACTGGCATCTTTTTAGTTTCAGCTGTAACCTTGTCTAGAAGGGTGCTTAATACACATTCATGGGTCTTGGTTGGGTTTTAGAATTAAWATCTTGTCTTCTGTGGAGTAACACGCATTGGTATGACTTTGCTCTTTCTCTGCTACCCCACCAGCCTCTTGTTTCCCTTCTACCAAGGTGAGACTAAATGATTGGTGGCGTGGAATGGGAGCTGAGCTCCCCTGTGCATTTTTATCGGACTAGATTAYAGTGTGTTAAGTTGCCACGTGAAAGAGGAGAAATGAAGATTAACAGTGATTTTCAAGTAGCTCCTTTGGGAGAGGGTGATCTCTGCTTTATCCATCTCAGCAGAGCTCTCAGAGAAACTGAAACTTTTGATGATGTCGAGGAGGATTATGAATCATGACACCCATAATTGAAGTTTCAGGGAGATTGAATTCTATTGTTGCTTTGGAGAAATCCACACAGAACCATATTTAGGCACACTTTCCTGAAGCATTTCATTCCGTTTTCATGTCTCTGTGTTTCTTTCAAACTCTGGTAAACATCCAGAGCTTCGGAATGCTTCTTCCTGATAGATGCTGAGAGCATTTAAGCTAACACTCAGCTGTTTGTTTATCGTGTTTTCAAACTTTTTCTAGTTTCTGTTTAGTATTCAGTGAGATGGTGTGAAGGCGCCATCTGCACCACAGCTGCACAGGGATTACCTTCCCTTCTTTTCAGAAGGAGCCAAATGCCCCCTATACACAGCCTTGGACAGTTGCTTGGGTCTTACGCCATATGTTTTTTATGGTATCTTGGAGCGAAGGCAATTAATGACTCAGAAGATACTTTTAGCCTTTTAGTGATTGGCTGCGTTCATTCATACAGGGCTGCTTAAAACAAAGACTCTTTTAGTTCCTTTCCCTGTATTGTAATTTTAGACTGAGGACTTGAAATGTAGGGTGACAGCAGATAAGTTGGGGTCCCCGGGCCTGGTGTTTGCACTGGTTTACATGGTTCTCTGTAACCCCACATTCCTCAGTGTGGATAGAGTACAACACACATGTAAGCATTACTATCCTTGAAATGTACGTCGTTAAATTCCAGTCTGTAGCATGGAGCACATTTGA
>BDUI01001202.1:6768-19623 GCA_002335545.1 Apodemus speciosus
AACATTTAATCAGGATCAGATAGACCATCTAAATGGTCCCATAACCCCTAAAGAAACAGAAGTGATCATTGACAGTCTCCCAACCAAAAACAGCACAGGACCAGATGGTTTTAGTGCAGAATTCTATCAGACCTTCAAAGAAGACCTAATGCCATCACTCTTCAAACTACTCCACAAAATATAAACAGAAGGAACACTACCCAACTCGTTCTATGAAGCCACAATTTGGCTGATACCAAAACCATACAAAGATCCAACAAAGAAAGAGGACCTTAGATCAATTTCCATTCTTATCTCCTTGTACTCAGCTCAAGTCCAAGTGGATCAAGGATGTCCACATAAAAGCAGACACGCTGAAACTAATAGAAAAGAAACAGGGGAAGAGTCTTGAGCACATGGGCACAGGTGCTTCCTGAACAGAACACCAATAGCTTATGCTCTAAGATCAAGAATTGACAAATGGAACCTCATAAAATTACAAAATTTCTATAAGGCAAAGGACACTGTCAAAAGAACAAAACAACTCACAACAAATTGGGAAAAGATCTTTACGAACCCTACATCTGACAGAGGGCTAATATCCAAGATATATGAAGAACTCCCAATCACAAAAGAAAATTTGAAAGAAATACTCATGTCAATCATAATCTTTGTTTTGCATGGTATGCAGTCACTGATAATAGGATATTAGCCCAGAAGCTCGGAATATGCAAGTAACAATTCACATATCAAATGATGCCCAAGAAGAAGGAAGGGAAGGCCCCTATTCCTGGAAAGGCTCAGTGCAGCAGTGTAGGGGAATACCAAGATAGGGAAATAGGAAGAGGGTGGTTGGGGAACAGGGGCAGGGAAGAAGGCTTATGGGACTTTTGGAAGTGGAGATCCAGGAAAGGGGGTATCACTTGAAATGTGAATAAAAAATATATAGAATAAAAAAAAGTTATAAAATATAACATTTTATCAATTATTTTCCATAAAAAAGACATAAAAAAGCAAAAACAACAAACAAAAAAAATGTACCCCAATGTACCCCGTCGTTTGGGTTTTAGTTAAATCAAGATATACTCTTGTTGACACAATTCTCTCTTGTCAACATGACATAGGATCATATCTCCTTATGTCATACTTAATTTCCAAATGAAAACAATGACGAGGTTATAATTATACCTAACACAATATAACAATCCAATGTATAACTGCAAAAACAAAATAAGTTTTAGAATAGGTGRAAATTTCCTTTGAGGGAGATTTTTAGTAACTCATACTTAAATGTGGTGACTTCTGATTTTCTCTTAATTGATGTTACATTGCATGATAAAGTAATCGATACAACCATAAATATCTATTCAAATGCATTATTGGCAAAATTTAAGAGAAATACCCATGACAATCATAATCTTTGTTTTGCAAGGGTTCTTAGCAGATATATGTAACTACCTTCCTCTATTGCCCACTCTGTATTTTGTCTACCCTTGGTAAGCACATCAGGAGATTTTGGATCTTTTCCTGGAAGAGTGACCCAAATTTTTTGTTCCTGAGCAGTCAGTCTGTACCCTTTGCCATCCTGCCTGGATTAGGTTGCAGTTTCCCACTGACTTTAATCACAGGATATGGTCACACCAAGAGACATACTAAAGCAGTTGCTCTCAACCATGAGAATACTGTGACTTTTTAATAAAGTACTTGTTGTGGTAAGCCCCAACTATAAAATTAATTTTATTGTTACTTTATTGAACCTAGTTTTGTGACTTTCATAGGCCATAATATAAACATGGCTTTTCTGGTCATCGGTGGCACTGTGAGAGAGGTCAATTTATGTCCAAAGAGATCACAACCTATAGGTTGAGAACAACTTATCTAAGCAATCATTTGTACTCTATACATAATGTTTTTTAGCTCCACTTTGGAGACTAAAGCAATTTCCTGTTGGTAATCTGGGCCAAATACACCTCCTAACACTGTTATTTCTTTCTGAGTCTGTTGGATTAAAGGCATCAAAAAGCCAAAGTAGCCAGAGGGAAGTATGTGCTTCCAGACTAATAAAATGTTTCCTGCGTCTTGTGGCAGGAGGTCTCCTACCACTGGAAACAAAACTTATAAGCAGGCAGAAATAAAGTTCTGGAACAGGAAGAAACAATTTTCCTATTCAGTCATTAGGGGTGATAATAAATAGAAATATTCCCTTTTCCACACCTTGATTCCTAAATCCTTGGGTTCTGGCTATGGGAGCACAGAACCATATATTGGACTGATTCAAAGTAAACATTATGCTCTGGAGAATTCTGTCTAATCCCTTTACCTGCTACCACCTAATTGAAGTTTTAACTGTATCTTCAAAAGATCATTCCATGTTTTTAAAACTCAGGCCAGCTGGTCCAAGATTTAGGGAACATGATAGGGCCAGTGAATCTTACTAATCGTGGGCCCATTGTTATGTTTCTTAGGCTGTGAAATGAGTTTTTTCAGTCAGAATTAATACTGTATAGAATACCATGATGGTTGATAAGGCATTTTGTAATTACACAAATGATACTTTGGGAAGAAGCACCACCTGAAGAAAAGGCAAATCTATAACTAGAATAGCTATCTACTCTAGTAATGACAAAGTGCTATCCTTTCTTTCAAGGATATAGTAGAATATGGTCAGTCAATTTGCCACCAGGTCACTRGCATTACACACTCTTTGTAATGATGCCATATTTGGGTCTAATATTTTTCTCTGTTGTTGGYACTCAGCAGCAGCCTTGGTAAATGGAAGTACATGGGATCAAGGCCACGAATAACTCTCATCTCTGCATTCATGGCTACTGTGTTCATGGGCCTATTGGAAAATACAGGGATAGCTGCAGACAGAGAGTGAGTGTCCACAGAATGGGCTAATCTATCCACTTAATTATTGTACTGCCCTGCTGAAATTTCAGTTTGTTGTACATCTACACAGGACACAAATATCTTCCCACCATTTAGCCATTTGCAGAGATTTATCCACATACTTCTTCCTCAGATGTCTTTCTCTTTAACATCCCAGTTTTGCTCCTTCCAAGTCCTTAACCATGCAGTCAATCCATTGGTGACAGACCAAGAGTCAGTGAACAATCACACATTTTGCCATTTCTCCTCCAAAACACAAAGTATGACTGCCCAAATTCTACCCACTATGAAGATTTCTCTTGGCTGGTGTTATCGTAGAGCTCTCTGCCTTTGGATGATGCTGAAATAACATACAGAACTTTCAGTAAACCAGGCTCTATTCTTCTTCAGTCAACAGATCATAGGGCATACCTGTGAAGCTATAGGCACCTGCTTGTGAGCAGACCCTATTGAAATTATAGTAAAAATCATAGATATTTGGGCAATTTATTCATGTAACTTTCTTGTGTCTTCAAGAAATTCTCAGGTGCAATCATGTAAATACTACTTCCATTTGATAATGTATTGCTGATGTGCATATCTTGACTATGGAATGGTAGGTAAGATAATGGTGGTGCACGCCTTTAATCCCAGCACTTGGGAGGCAGAGGCAGGTGGATTTCCGAGTTTGAGGCCAGCCTGGTCTACAGAGTGAGTTCCAGGACAGTCAGAGCTACATAGAGAAACCCTGTCGTGAAAAACCANACTCCAAATATCATCCCTATATGTCACTGACAACTCAGGTACCATTGTGTATGCTAGATTACATGGTCAAAAGAGTAGAGTAGCTTACACAAACATTATTTGAAGAGCCTTCTCCTGTTCTAGGCTCTAGGCATGTAGTTTTCTGAGGCATTTGGCATATGGGTTAAAGTAACACAACCAAGTGAGAAATGAGCTATTCCTACATAGATCCACTAGAAATTGTGCTTCTTTCTTCATGGTGGGAGGAGTAGGACACATAGGTTATACTTTGCCTTAAAAGGAATATCTCTTCTAGTGCCACATAACTGCACTCATAAAAAAAAAAATTACTGAAGTAGAAGGCCCTTGGATTTTGGTTGGATTTATTTGCCATCTTCTCTGCATATCTGTTACCAAGTCCAAAATCATCCCTAGCTCCTGCTCATTTTGTCCAATTATCATAAAATAGTAAAGCAATGTGATATTTTGTAGAAGAGGCAGATGATCAAGAACACTTCAAATAAATTTATGGTACAGGAATGGCAGCATCCAGGGAGACATGGTGCTGGAGTAGGAGCTGAGAGCTCTATACCTTGATCCACCTGCAAACAGAAGATATGCTCTTCTAGGCAACTAGGAGTAGGTCTCAAAGCCTACACTCATAGTGACACCTTTCCTCCAATAAGATCACACCTGCTCTCACAAGGCTACACCTGCTAATAGTGATACTCCCTTGGTCATTCATATTCAAACCAATACAGCTGCATACCAGGCACTGACAGATGTGTTAATCTACTCATGTAAAAACACCACACCTTGTACAGTAACTGGCATTGCAGTTACTACATACTTAATTTTTAAAGTCAACTGTCATTTTCCATGATACGTCTTTCTTCTGAACTGGCCAAACAGTAGAGTTTAAGGGAGATGTGATGACACCATTCTGCATATTTCAAGTTCTTTTTTTTATTAGACATATTTTTTATTTACATTTCAAACATTGTCCCCTTTCCTGCTCCCCCCCTGAAAAATCCCATAAGCCATCACCCTCCCCTTGTTTTCCCCTTCTAAGACAGATCAAAGTATCTATACTTTGGTCTTTCTTCTTCTTGAGCTTTGTTTGGTCTGTGAATTGCATCTTGGATATTCCAAGCTTCTGGTCTAATATCCAGTTATCATTGAGAGCATATTATGTATGTTCTTTTTTGACTGGGTTACCTCACTTAGGACGATATTTTCTAGTTCTATCCATTTGTCTAAGAATTTCATGAATTCATTATTTTTAATAGCTGACTAGTATTCCATTGTGTAGATGTACCACATTTTCTGTATCCATTCCTCTGTTGAGGGAGATATGGGTTCTTTCCAGCTTCTGGTTATTATAAATAAGGCTACTATGAACAAGGTGATGCATGTGGCCTTATTATATGTTGGTGAATTTTCTGGGTACATGTCAAGGAATGGAATAGCAGGGTCCTCAGGTAGTAATGTGTCCAGGTTTCTGAGGAACAACCAAACTGATTTCCAAATTTGTWGTACCAGCTTGCAATCCCACCAGCAGTGGAGGAATGCTCTTCTTTCTCCACATCCTCCCCAGCACCTGCTTGTCACCTGAGATTTTGATTTTAGCCATTCTGACAGATGTGAAGGGTTACTTTTGATTTGCATTTCCCTGATGACTAAGAAAGTTGAACATTTCTTTAGGTTTTTCTCAACCATTTAGTATTCCTCAGTTGAGAATTCTTTGTTAGTTATGTACCCCATTTTAAATAGGATTATTTGTTTCTCTAGAGTCTAAGTTTTTGAGTTCATTGTATATATTGGATATTAGCCCTCTATTGGATGTAGGGTTGTTAAAGATCCTTTTCCAATTTGTTTGTTGCCATTTTGTCCTGTTGAAAGTATCCTTTGCCTTACAGAAGCTTTATAGTTTGATGAGGTCCAATTTGTCAATTATTGACCTTAAAGCATAAGCAATTGGTGTCCTGTTCAGGAAAGTTTCCCCTGTGCCCATGTGCTCAAGGCTCTTCCCTCCCTTTCTTGTCTTTTAGTTTCAGGATATATGGTTTTATGTGGAGGTCCTTGTTCCACTTAGATTTGAGCTTTGTACAAGGTGATAAGAATGGATTGATTTGCATTATTCTGCATGCTGACCATTAGTTGTAACAGCACCTTTTTTGAAAAGGCTAGTTCTTTTCCTACTGGATGGTTTTAGCTTCTTTGTCTAAGATCAAGTGACTGTTGTTGTGTAGGATCATTTCTGGCTCTTCAAATCTATTTCATTGATCAACCTGCCTGTAATTGTACCAATGCCCTGCAGTTTTTCATCACTATTGCTCTGTAGTACAGCTTGAGGTCTGGGATTGGGATTCCCCCAGAAGTTCTTTTATAGTTGAGAATACTTTTCACTATCCTGGTTTTTGTTGTTGTTGTTGTTGTTGTTGTTGTTTGTTTTGTTTTGTTATTCCAGATGAATTTGAGAATTGCTCTTTTGGAATTTTTATGGGTATTGCATTGAATCTGTAGATTGCTTTTGGCRAGATGGCCATTTTTACTATATTAATTATGCCAGTCTATGAGATTTTTCATTCTGCTGAGMTCTTTGATTCCTTTCTTCAGAGACTTGAAGTTCTTGTCATACATAGCTTTCACTTGTTTAGAGAACACACTAAGGTACTTCATATAATTTGTGACTATTGTGAAGGGTGTTGTTTCTCTAATTTCTTACTCAGACTTTTTATCCTTTCAGTAGAGGAAGGCTACTGATTTGAGTTAATTTTATGTCTAGCCACATTGTTGAAGTTGTTTATCAAGTTTTGAGGTTCTATGGCAGAATTTTTGGGTCACTTAATAATACTATTATATCATCTGAAAATAGTGATATTTTGACTTCTTCCTTTCCAATTTGTATCACGTTGATCTCTTTTTGTTATCTAATTGCTCTTCCTAAGACTCCAAGTACTATACTGTATAGGTAGGGAGAAAGTTGGCAGCCTTGTCTGGTCCCTGATTTTAGTGTGATTGCTTCAAATTTCTCTCCGTTTAGTTGGATGTTGGCTACAAGTTTTGCTTTTGCTATGTTTAGGTATGGGCCTTGAATTCCTGGTTTTCTGAGACTTTAATCATGAAGGGGTATTAGATTTTGTAAAATGTTTTCTCAGCATCTAATGAAATGATCTTGTTTTTTTCTTGAGTTTCTTTATATAACTGATTACATTGATAGATTTCCTTACATTCCCTGGGCTGAAGAATACTTGACCATGATATGGATGTGTTCTTGAATTCGGTTTGTAAGAATTTTATTGAGTATTTTTTGCATCTATAATCATAAGGAAAATTGGTCGGAAGCTTTCCCTTTTTGTAGGGTCTTTGTGTGGTTTATATATCATAGTAATTTTGGCTTCATATAAGGAATTGTGTAGTGCTCCATCTGTTTGTATTTAATGGAATAATTTGGACAGTATTGGTATTAGGTATTCTTTTAAGGTCTGATAGAACTCAGCACTAAACCCATCTAGTCCAGGGCTTTTCTTGGTTGGGAGACTATAGATGACTCCTTCTATTTCATTAGAGGTTATGGGACTGTTTAGATAGTTTATCTAATCCTGATTTAACTTTGATACCTGGTATCCCTCTAGAAAATTGTCCATTTCATCTAGTTTCCAGTTCTGTCAAGTAAAAATTCTTGTAGTAGGATCTAATGATTTTTTTGATTTCCTCGGTTTCTGTTCTTATCTCTCCTTTTTCATTTCTGATTTGTTAATTTGTATACTGTCTCTGTGCCCCTTGGCTGGTTTGGCTAAGGGTTTATCTATCTTGTGGATTTTCTCAAAGAATAAGCTCCTAGATAGGTTGAATCTTTGTATACTTGTTTTTGTTTCTACTTGGTTGATGTCAGTCCTGAGTTTGGTTATTTGCTGCTTTCTACTCCTCTTGGATATATTTGCTTCTTTTTCTTCTAGACCTTTCAGATATTCTGTCAGGCTGTTAGTGTATGCTGTCTCTAGTTTCATTTTGGAGGCACTCAGAGCTATGAGTTTTCCCCTTAAGTCTGCTTTCATTGTGTCCCATAGGTTTGGGTATGTTGTGGCTTCATTTTCACTAAATTCTAAAAAGTCTTTAATTTCTTTCTTTATTTTTTCCTTGACCAAGTTGTCATTGAGTAGATTGTTGTTCAGCTTCTGTGTGTATTTGTGGTTTCAGTTGTTTTTCTTGTAATTGAAGACCAGCCTTAGTCTGTGATGATCTGTTAGAATACATGGGATTATTTCAATCTTCTTGTATCTGTTAAGGCTTGTTGTTTGACCAATTATATGGTCAGTTTTAGAGAAGGTACCATGAGGTTCTGAGAAGAAGGTATATTCTTTTGATTTAGGATGAAATGTATAGATATCTGTTAAATCCATTTGGTCCATAACTTCTGTCAGTTTCACTGTGTCTCTGTTTATTTTGTTTTCACTGATCTGTCTATTGGTAAGAGTGGCATGTTAAAGTTCCCTACAATTATTATCTGAAGTGCAATGTGTGTTTTGAGGTTTAGTAAAGTTTCCTTTATGAATGTGGGTACCCTAACATTTGGAGCATAGATGTTCAGAATTGAGAGTTCATCTTGGCAGATTTTTTTTTTTTTTTTTTGATGAGCATGAAGTGTCCTTCATTATCTTTTTTGATGACTTTTGGTTGAAAGATGATTTTCTGTTTAGATCTGTATGACATTTTAAATTTCAGTTATTTGTTTTGTTGATTTCAATTTTCTTAAGTTATTTATATATTTTTGATACTAACCTCCTGTCAAATATAGGATTGGTAAAGAACATTTCACATTCTCTAGGCTGCCCTTTTGTCTTATTAAAGATGTCCTTTACTTTACAGAAGAACCTCAGTTTCACAAGTTTCCAGTTATCAATTGTTGATCCTAGTGTCTGAACCAGTGGTGTTCTATTCAGGAAGTTCTTTCTGGTGTATATGCATTTAAGGTTATATTCCCCACTTTCTCTTCCCTCAGATTTAGTGTATTAGGTTTCATGTTACAGTATTTGAACAACTTAGACTTGAGTTGTGTACAGGGTGATAAATTGGATCTATTTGCATTCTTCTACATGTGGACACCCAGTTACTTGAGAACAATTTGTTGAAGATAGTTTATTTTTCCGATTATATGGTTTTGGCTTCCAGTTTTGGTGCTGCATGCTGGTAAAATTTGTTGAGAGAGAGAGAGAGAGAGAGAGAGAGAGAGAGAGAGAGAGAGAGAGAGAGAGAGAAGGGCTTCTTGAATTCAAGACCAGTGTGGCCTACATCTTTTGTTTTGAACCACCAACAGAGATAATCTCAAGTGGCTCATGGTTAGCTGTGAAGAATACTTTGGCATGTTCAGCTATTTATGTAGGACAATAAGAATACTTGCACTGGAGTGGATCATTTTATCACTTAAGTTAATTCACTTCTAGTGTATTTCTCTCATGGCTTAATTCAGACCTCAGCATCAGTTGTTGTAGCAGTTGGAAAGTTCTAAAGTTTAGTCATAGGTAAGAACACAACCTTACATCTGCTGAAGAAGATAATATGATTTTAAGACCAATGACCAAGTACCTACACAGATATCATGAACACTAGAACCCAAAGAGAATACTGACTATAGGTTTATTGACTAATACTAATTTTTAAATAAATCTATGTATGTTTTAAATGGTTTTGAAATCATCTCTTTCATACTGAATTAGCAATGTCATTGATTGTAGTCTCTATACATTTTGGCATTTCATGTTCTCWAATCATATCCCCTGACTTACTACTAGTACTATGTTCTATATTATAAATTGATAGGAACAGCATAGAACACACTATCTTGATAGTCTACAGTAACAAACATAGTGTATAATCAAGAAAAAAATGTGTTGGAAGTTCCCAAGCATGTGGTATTGTTCGCACATATTGTGGCATTTCATAACAGTTACTTAATGATGAGTTGGGTTTTTATTAGCATAGTTATAATTAGTTGAAGCTATTTCCTTCAATTCAAATTTACAAAATATGAAAGGAGACACTGAGGGTCACTTAGAAACAGAAAGAGAAATTTTTGACTCCTAGATTGTGCAGTCATAGTTATAGATATAAGTTGAACTCCTTCACTAGAAAACCTTTTCATGCAACTGTATGAGGTCATTCTTCATTCCCTAACTCCTTAACATTTAAATTAAGGATGATTTCCTGGTCATCTTCTGCTAAATTGAGAGCAAAGGTAAGCAATTCATGTTCATGCTCCTAGACCATTTAATTGAATTGTACTATTCTATTTTCTGATTACCATTCATTATTCTTTGTTCTCTCTCTCCATTGCTCTTTGGCTATTTGTAATTTAGAAGCTGCATCTAATCCACTGCCCTGTTCCATTGGATGTGATAGAACTGTGCCACATCTGACATGGGGAAGATCCAACTTCCTGATACTCTCTAGAGAACTGGCAGGGGCAGGTTATCTAGAAAGAATAACCCCACACCCCTAGAGGCCAAGAGCCCCTCTGGGACTCAGTACCCAGCAACCCCAAGATCACTACTCGCCTTCCTTCCCTTCTAACCCTCCCTCATCCACTGACACTGCACTGCTCTATCAGCTATCATAGACCTGTGCTACATTTGGCATGGGGAGAATCTTACTTCCTGTTACTATCTATAGAATGGGCAGGAGCAAGGCATTCGAGAACTGGCACCAGTAGGGCATTCAAACTGGTAGAAGCGGGATATCTGAGAACCAGCATCAGCAGAGGATTCGAAATCTGGCAGCAGCAGAAAATTTGAGAAATATCAGCCTGCAGGGCATTCGACCCTTGCCAAGTCTGCCACAGGGGAGACGCCATCACCTGATACTTCCTAGAGAACCAGCAGTTTACAGGGCATTGGAGAGAAAGAGAACCCCAGGAGTACAGAAACACAGGCCTGCAAGACAGAGAAGATAGAGACAGCAAAACCAGCTAACACAGAGATAACAAGATGGCCAAAGGCAGATGCAAGATCATTACCAACAGAAACCAAGGCAACATGGTACCATTAGAACCCAGTTCTCCCACAACAGCAAAACCTAGATACTCCATCACATTAGAAAAGCAAGAGCTAGATTTAAAATCATATCTCATATTGCTGATGGAGGATTTCAAGAAGGACATAAATAACTCCCTTAAAGAAATACAGGAGTACATGGTTCAACAGGTAGAAGCCATTAAAGAGCAAGCACAAAAATCCCTAAAAGAAATACACGAGAATATGGATCAAAAGGTGGAATCCCTTACAGAGAAAACAGAAAAATCCCCTAAAAAATACAGGAGAACATAGGTCAACAGGTAGAATACATTAAAGAGGCAACAAAAAAAAAAAAATCCCATAGGTAATTATGGGAGAATATGGGTCAATGTGCAGAAGCCCTTAAAGAGTAATCACAAAAATCCCTAAAAGAAACACAGGAGAACATGGGTCAACAGGTAGAAGCCCTTAAAGAGGAAACACAAAAAATCATTAAAGAATTTCAGGAAAAAAAGAAACAAACAAGTGAAGGAACTGAACCAAACTATCCAAGATCTAAAACTGGAAATAGAATCAATAAAGAAATCTCAAAGTGAGACATATCTGAAGATAGAAAATCTTGGAAAGAATTCAGGAGTCATAGATGCAAGCATCCACAACAGAATGCAAGAGATAAAAGAATTAATCTTGTATGTTGAAGATTCCATAGAAAACATTGACTCAACAGTCAAAGAAAATGAAAAATGCAAAAAGCTTGTAACCCAAAACATCCAGGAAACCCAGAACACATTGAGAAAACCAAACCTAAGGATTATAGGTATAGAAGAAAGTGAGGATTTAAACCTTAAAGGCCCAGTAAATATCTTCAACAAAATTATGGATGAAAACTTCCCTAACCGAAAAAAAGAGATGCCCATGAACATACATGAAGCCTACAGAACTCCAAAAAGAATGAACCTGAGCAGAAATTTCTCCTGTCACATAATAATCAAAACACAAAATGCACTAAACAAAGAAAGAATATTAAAAGCCATGAGAGAAAATGGTCAAGTAACATATAAAGGCAGACCTATCAGAATTACACCAGACTTTTCACCAGAGACTATGAAATCCAGAAGAGCCTGGGCAGATGTCATATAGACCCTAAAAGAACATAAATGTCAGAGCAGCAGTCCCTGTGGGCCAGCCAGGTGTAGGTTCTGAGCCCTGCGGGTGGGGGGTGGGGGGGATCCAGCACTGCCCTCCACCACAGCCTGCTTCTCTGTTGCTTGGACTGGACAAACTGACCAGGTACCCAAGTTATCCCAAGTTTAAGATCTCTGGGGACTCAAACAGCCAGGCAGCAATCTGTGCTCAGGAGCTAAGCAGAACGGTGGTTCCTGTGGCCCAGCCAGGCATGGGTTCTGCGCCCAGGGGGGATCCTGCACTCCCTGCCTCCACCATCTTTGCCACTGCTGGTTCTCAGCAAGCTGGCTCAGATACCCGAGATATCTGGGTACTCAAGCCACCAGACAGCAATCTGTGCTCAAGAGCTGAGAAGAGCAGCAGTCCCTGTTGGCCACCCAGGTGTAGGTTCTTGGCCCTGCAAAAGCCGCCATCTTGCCTCAGGTCAGARYTGCGGGCAGTTGCCAACCCGCATGGCTACCAACTTACTTGGCGATCTGTGCAGGCTGTAACTGGATTACAGCAGAAGCAGCCACCTTGCCTCGGGGCACCTCAGACAGCTAACCAGAAAAAGCCCTGTGGACTGAGAGCACCACCATCTAGGTTCCAGCAATCCAACCAAGAAAGCTCTACTCCTGTAGGGAATCTCCTGGTCAGACAGAGTGCCAAGTCCCGCCACCATCTTGCAGCTGGTGGCCTGACAAGGTCACCTCAGAAAACCAAGAGAGGAGCCCAGATCTGTGGGGAAAAAAAGATCTGATTCTTAAGAGCTGGCATCTAGGCAGGCCAGGAGGAGACAGTGGGAGGCCAAATGCATACCCAGCAGCAAGCAGGGAGGATTCTCAGGCCCAGCCCAGCAGAGCTGAGGAGGTAACTCAGAGCCCTGTAGCTTAAACCGCCCAGCATCCACCTCGGGAACACAGTCACCCTCTGTGACAGCAGCAACTAAAGCCAGGCTCAYAAGAGCTTCAAACACCAACCAGCAACAACCACACCAACTAACTCCAGAGATAAACAGATGGCAAAAGGCAAATGCAGGAATGTTACTAACAGAAATCAAAGCAATAAGGCAGAATCTGAACCT
>BDUI01001202.1:44142-60885 GCA_002335545.1 Apodemus speciosus
AAAAAAAAAACACTCTATGTGCTTTGCTGCCTTCTAAAGAACACAGAGCAATAGAAGAAGCCTGAATGATTCACTGGTTGAGGGTGTGCTTCTGTTTCTCATGAACTTAAAGTCACACAATGCCCCCAGGTACCAAGGACTCTAACCTGAAAAAAAATTGTGACACATGCTTATCAAAGCAGCTCGATCAAGACAACTCGATGATTCCCTACAATTAACATAGAAAAGAACATGGTTCCACAAAATGTAAGACAAGATATGGTGGTTTCTAATAGTCCAATTTTATACATATATTTCTGTTGTCCTTGTATATTAAGATTATAATAAGATTTGAAATGTAACTAGTCTTATGATCACACTTTCTTTCAGTCCCGATGGAAACAAGCAAAAGATGAAAGTTCCAATACATGAAAAATAAGAACACACACACACACACCCACACACACACAGATTAAATGCATTTCCCATTGTGGAAAAGCCAGTAAAAAAGAGCTAAGTGCTGTATCATTCTAGGAAGATGATATTATTCTGGAAAGGAAAGGAAAGACAGAGACAGAAAAACACCAGTGGTTGCTAGAAGTTATCTGGGAAGACATAAAGAAGTAGACCATCAAGGGTTCTTGTAACCATGAAGCTATTCTGTAGGATGCTGTAGAGGTAGAAACATTCCCTTAAGATTTTCTGCTTAGAATGAACCCCATTACAAACTGAACAATATCCAGTTTAATTATGTTCAAATCTAGATCCTTTGACTATAAGAATTATAGTATTTTACTGCAAACATTGGTAGTGGCAGAGCATGTTCATGTGTGGAGACAGAAGATACATAGAAACTGTGTATTTCTAAGAAACAAGTGTTGCTGAGGCCAAACATATACAATTAAAATGGAATATTTTTAACAGAAAAAAATGTAATCAGTTGGCATTGTTGTATCTAGATTAAAAAAAGCATATTTATACTAATCATATTTTCAAGTATACTTATATGGTACAAAGAATGATCAAATGCCTTAGCAACTCACTTAAGGATTAGAAACTAAATTATATGATGTGAGATATTTGTTATATTTTGTGCATTTTTAACTTTTTAAGGTTATAGTATCATTGCACCATTTCTATCTCTCCTTTCTCCTGTCAAGCCCTCCCATAAAGTCATCTTTGCTTCCTCTCAAATTTATGGCATATTTTCCTTATCTGTTTTTATATCCACATATGCATTTGCATGAGTAATCCAAAATATGACCTCCTCATCTATAAAATATTACTTGTTATGCACATTTTCAGAAATGGCTTTGTGAAAATGGATAGTTAACCATATATTTCATATAACTAATATTACCAGAGATGAACTCAATACATGAACACTTTCTATTACTTCTTGCTACATGGATGCAACCAATGGCTTGTGTTTTTTGTTTTAGCATGGATGGGATGAATTCCAAGCACATAAGCTTCTGATTTAAAACTAAAGATGAAAATTTAGAAATAACAAAAACAGTTATTGATAACATGTAGACACCTTTACTATTTTGCCTAGCTCTTAAATAAATCCTAGCCTATGTTCCTATATGCTGGCAACAGGAGAATATGCAGTAATAACTGTAATGTTACAGGTTTGTAATTTCTTTTTGTATTAGTTGCTAGATCAGATTGTTGATCTCCAGGAACAAATCAAAACAAATTAGTTTGCTTAGGAAGCTAAAGAATCTTATGTTGTAGTATCTCATGCTTTACATGGACATATCACAAAACAATGATGGACCTCTAAGTCCCTGTTGCAATTCCATACTAATTTTGTTTATCTCTCATTTCTTTTTGTCCACATTCACTGTTGACTTTCATATACTTACCTTTTTACAGAGAGTGATTCTCTGTAATGAAACTCTGAATTAGGAATATCATACATAATAAAAATGGGGAGATCTCCTGGTGATGCTGGCCATTGCAGTTCCCACGGGCCTCAATCTCATAGCATGCACGGGTTTTAAAAAGGCATCAACAAAACCTTGAAATGAATGCAGTTTTGTGGCCCTTTGTTGATGGGTAACTTTCGTTTCAGTTTTCCATTTATTCACCTGATTGAGATTATTTCATATAACTATAATTATGAACACTTAGAGAGGATTTACTGTTTACCCATGTGACAAATGACCCAGGTGAAATAAGTCCAACTTTAACCTTTAAATTTTCTAGAAAAACAGTGAACAAATAAATCTTAAGAGTGAATATTTTTCATAAATACTTTAAAACTGTTGATATACTATGAAATTTGCAAAAAAATAGGCATTATATAAAACTTTTATCAAATTTCCCAAATATATTATATTATAGTTATTTGCCTCTTTTCACCAAATGACCAAAAATCAATATTGACATTAAATGTAGTAATTAATTTTTTTATTTTTGTGTGTGAATATCTATGTGTGATATGTATGTGAATAAGTATGGTATGTGTGTTTGGGCACATAGTTATGAAGGGTAGAGGTGACTATCTGCTCTTTCCCTTACTAGCCAGCCATATACTATTTCCACATGCACTCCTAACTCCAGACAGATTGAGAAAACAGATGAAGTTCACTTCATGAAATGCTGTGAACTACAACTGAGCTCCTCACGAACTGTGAAGCAGGAACCTCACTAGAAGAGCCATCTTTCTAGCCTTTCTTTTTCTTTTGTACCTCTATCATTTTAACATAAGACAAAATAAATAAAATGCTTTGGATTTGACTTTGCATTGAGAATAGGAGATAAGTTATATTTGATAAAAAGACAAAGTAAAAGCAAAATGAAAAGTCTGATAGAAAGAATTCTGATGTTACGGTGTTAAATTCATGCATAAAACATTCTTGCTCGTATAAAACAAATCAATAAGAAAATAACTCAGGATGATATTTTTTAGGTCAAAAGTCAATTAAGAGTCTAACATTTACTTATGCCCACAGGTTAATATTCAAGCATCTGCTTCTATGGACATTTCATGGGGTCTAACATCTGCTCCTGCCCACATGTCAGACTCTAACCTCTGTTTCTATGAAGAGTCAGTTTCACAGACTCTAATATCTGTCTGTATGAGTTTTGGGGCTTTCAACTACATGAGTATTCTCCCATTGAATTTCATAAGAAGTGAATGAGAATAATTTTTCTTTAAAGACAAGAATATTCTGGATGAAAGAGAATGTTTTCCCTTCTTATGTAATCAATATACTTGTATTACAATTTGGTCTCTTGGCCAGAAAGATTTGCCTCTAATATCTTTGCTGTTTCCTCAATACAACAGTGCCTTTCAATTTGATTAGAATGTGGCACGTGTTAAAGAAAAATAATTTATTTTTCCTAGAATTCTTTAAATATTCACATAATGACTTGTATTATGCTGRGTGAGTTGGGGGCTACAAATGAAGGCAATGAATATCTCTTTCTAATTTACTCATATAGGAGGGAAATTGCAAGCTCTCCTTGATTTCTTCCAGCAGTGGTATTTCTGAAAAYGTTATACACATTTCACTTCCATTCACCTCCTATTCATGTTTTTAATATTTATGATAGCACTACTGATATACAGTAATCAAATATTTTAGAGATGTTGATTGTCATAAAAATCTTCCAAATCAGTTTTGTTTAATAACATCAAATACAAATTCATTTGTGGTAGAGTTGGGGTTGACTGGAGAGACACTCATGAGAAGCACTACATTTCCATTATTTAGGGAATAGGCATCTACATTTATCCTATTATCCCCTACACATCATTTCCAAGGATGCTCCTGAATCATAATAAAGAAAGATAAAGGGAAGGCATCTGTGCAGTTATTTTTATCCACTTATCACACTTATACCAATTATTACAATGCATCCACAAAGTCAAAATGGCTAGGTGTTAGAAAAAAAAATTCTGTGAATGCAAAAGATTCCTTCTGGTGTGAGTGTGTTTACCTAGTGTCATTTATGATGTTTGATTAATGGGCAGCAATTAGCTTCTAGATTTTATGTAGACTCCAGAAATGTTTAGATTCTCCTCTGTAGAATAACCATATACAACATAAGTCCAACTGTGCTTCAGAAAAAAGAGCACAGCTTGGTATTTATAGATACAGATATATGATAAATATAGAGAGAGACAGATGATATATATATATATATGTATATATATATATTACTGATAGATATTAGGGAGATTATAGATAATAAATGATCTATGTTTGAGAAAGAAGTAATAAATAGATGACAGAAATAAATACATATGGATAAAACATAGATGATAGACCTTCATACAGTTAAAACAAACATGAACATTGTTATCTTTGCAAATAAATGATTAATGGAAAATAACTCACTCAAACTGGATATTTTATGAAATGAGTATAATTTTAAAAACATGGTGAATATTATGAGGAAAATATTGGAAGTTGTGCAGAGGGTGATCTGTTAGGGGTCCTAGTTTGTAAGTGACATAAAAGAAATGAAAACTAGCTAGAGTAGTAGGAAAGGGGTGTCAGAGCAAAAGAGATCCTCCTCCCAGTCACTGCAAATAGGAATGAGCCAGGTGCCTTCAATTACTGCTTTTGATGAAACCACAGACATTGAATTAGCAATTGTATGACCAAGTTTTTCTGTAGAATAAAGATAGAAGAAACTTTTACTGAGTAGGCTTTTCTGTAGTTCTTCTATTAACATTGCCCATTTCTATGTATTCCTACATAAGTTTCCTTACACTTTTTATAGAAATGGAATGTGCAATGTGCTTACATCATTCTGTTTGCATTCTACTGTGAAGCAGTTCTAGCAACTCATTTGAGCACCATGTGGCATATTGAACAACAAAGAAGCAAAGCATTAGAGTTAGTGCAATGATCTGGCAGCAGTCAATACTAAAATGACATAGGCAGGGAGAGCAAATATAACTATGATGCCGATTAATAATTGGGAGAAGTTGGGTAATAGCTGATTCCCAGTAACCATCAAGAATTAATAAATTACTTGCAGATTTTAATTTTGGCTTGGTTGTAGAAATGTTAAAATATGGATTATTCAAACAATTATAAATCTGATTGCAAGTATCTATAGGCATAACAGTACATGAATTTTGAATTTTAAACCAGAAATATAGAAAAGTAATTTTCTATTAGACTTAGAAAATTTAAGAACAGTTGAAATTGCAATGTACAATAAAGACATGCAATTAAGACTGAATCAATTAGAAAAATAAACATTTTAGTGACATGCGATACATGAATAGAATGGAATTCATGAAATTGATTTGACCCTTTCTACAAACTGGCTCACATTGTGCTTTTATTGTAACAGTTTGCATAGTCAAAACACTTCGAAATTTACTTTCATTTCCTTGTTGGTTTTGGTTTGTTCAAAATATTTTTATTTAAAATAACTTAGAACATACCGAAATACTTTAAGTACCAGGGTAACTATCATCCAAATACCAAGAGATACATTTAAAACTTTCATAATAAAATACATCAAGGCATTATGTCTCATTCAGAAACTATAACACCAAACAGAAGCAGTTGGAAAATCATTTTATCACCAGTTGTCTATCAACCAAAGGCTTTAGGAAGCAATCTTTTCCAAAATTAGTAACTATCAGTTTGTATCATGGTATATCACAAATGCTTTTGTTAAGACAACTAAATATGCCTTCCTTGGTTAGACCAGATATCAAGAATTTCATCCACTGCACTTCTGAAAATATATCATTGAGTCTTTTTATAAAGCACAGACAAACATAAGGGAAAACACAGGAAAACGATATAAACAGCAATGTCTTATTGTTTATATCACCAAACAAGTCAGCATGTTCTTTATTCCTCCCAATTCTTGTTTTGTCCTGTGCACATGGGTAGCCTTTCTCAAATCTTTCCAGTAAACACTCTTACTTTCAATCTACAGGTTGGTATGCATATATTTACTAGGAGAGAAAAAAAGTTATTTTTTCCTAACTAATAGAAGTACTGTGCTTTGTTCTTTAAATACCAAATTAAAAAACTAGCATGGTATTAAACTTTAATAGACTATGCTGCTCACCCTTCATGTATCAGGAGTAATCAGGTCATCTTGAGCTTAGAATAGGTGTGCAATCAGGTTTACAGTATGTGGGCAAGTGTGAAGAATACAAACATGTGCCAGGAGATGGTGGCTCATATTTATAACCCCAGCACACTAGAGGCAGAGGCAGGCAGAGCTCTTTGAATTCAAGACCATCCTAGACTACAAAATAAGTTCTGTTTCAAGAAAATCTGCCAGGAGCCAGCCCCAGTAGAGGTGTTTCTTCATGGTCCTTCTTGAGGCAGTGGAGTGGGGAAGAGTGTTGGCGGGGGTAAGACTTTGTCTTACAGAAAATTTAGGGTTGCTCTATAATAAAAGGTTTACTTATCTAAATCTAAGTTACTAGGCTAATATAGTTGACCTGCCTTCTGTGTTTCTCTGAAGCCAGAGATTGCAGTCTCAGGTATTTAACACCTCATCCTAAAACAGCAGGAGATTAAGTAAAGGATTAGTTGCTACAGTTGTTTCCCTATTGTCCAGATGCCTCTTGCTTGTCAGTCTAGGGGGAAGTTAGGAGCAATAAACTATTGAGCCAGGAGAAGAGAATAACACTTGCAGAAAGAAATACTTCTACATAAGTGAATATGCATAATCTAACATAAAGTCATACATACATCTTCATACATATTTTCACGCAGTCAGTTGGGCCCAGCTTGCATGCATTCTCACAATTTCATACTTACACACACACACACACACACACACATGCATATCCATTAGAAGTAATTATCTAGCTATCATTTGTCTTCTCTACAGGTTCGTGGAAAGTTTAAAACCATAACTAAGTTGTAAGTGAAGTTTTGTATAGATAAACCCAGTCAATAGTTTATCTTCTGTCCTAACACCTATAATAAATCCTAGTTCCCTTTTTATGACCACAGGTTCATTGTTTTACAACCTCTTGGAATGTGCTCTGAGTAGGAGAAAGTCTGGTTATGATCTCAGAGCAATTAAATTGTGACACTGGGGAGACTGACAGAGTTCTCATTGCAATTTTGACTTTCAGAGAAGGACCTCATAGCACTCCCATAATAAAAGAACTTGATAATCATGAATATAATTTTAGGAATTCTTATAGGATCATCATTAAAACTTAAGTCATCTATTTGTCTACATAGCATCACTATAAGACAGTACATCTTCATGGATCTGAAGAAATATGCTCCAAAGGGGTGTGCTATTACTATTGATTATTGTAAATGTATAATAATAATAATAACAGGAAAAGCATATAAATAGCAGGAATCTTTCCTAAAATTAGTCCTACACAGCCTTGCTGAATGGGGGCTCACCTGTCACAGATTATATAATAATCTGAGGCAGGCATTTCAGGATAAACATCTGCTAGTATATTAGCTTGTCCCATTATGGCTCCTGACAAAAATCAAAACTAAAACCAGGAAAGAAAATGAGAATGCAACATGTTATCTAATAGTTTTACACATGGCATATTAAATATATTACTGCTAAAATACTACCTACTGTAAATATAATTTTATTTTAACCCTAATTATACTGAATTCAGTAATTAATTTTCACACTCCTTTTTAGTTTTCTGGGTCTATTGTTTGTTTAGATTCCATGGTGAATGATAATATAATACCCAAAGTGTTTGCTGCCTTTGTTAATAAAAGAAATTGAAATATAATAAACAATAAAACATTGCATGTTGGAAAATAAGCCTGTGAAAACATTGAGGTGAAAAATGTTTGATATTTGAAATTAATTTTATCTAGCCTTGAATACATAGAATTTTTTTTTTAGTGTTTTATGTATATTTACATACTACAGGTATGGATTAAATAAATTTTCAACGGTCTTTCAAAGGAAATAAATTAAATTTGTTAAATCTATTAAAATTATAGTTTTATCATATTGAAAATTCTGTCCTAAAATAGTAACAAACATCATTCAAGAGGAAAAATGAAAGTCCAGATAAGCAGTATTTGTTGTGGTCCAGTTAATTAAATGCTATTCAATTTCTTTGTGTTTCCTAAAAGTCTAAGCATGGAAAGAATTCCAATTACCCATTTCTATGAAGTCTTTCTATCATATGAATGAAAAATAAAACACTGTGAGAGGGTTAAGCCAGACTGACTCCATGACAGTCTCCAAGACATCAATTCAAGACTAGGCCTAATTTTCTGTTTCCCAGAACTGGACAAGACTTGGCAAATCAGTTTCCTGTGAAAAACAAACAAACAAACACCTCCATAGGAAACCAATCAGGAGCTGCCTCACCATCTGGCTTGAAGCAGGAACAGAGCAAACAAACAAAACAGATCTGGGTGACTCAGCAAGTTTCCAAGCTCTGGTGGAAAGCCCCTGAAGCTTTAGCCACTACCAGAGACAAACACACCCCTAGAAATAGAGCCAACCAGTCAAAATAAAGGTCACCTACTCCTCCCTGTGTTTTCTCCTTAAAGCCTTTAAATTGAGCCTATGAAGATCACACCTTTGCTTCTATCCTGGTTAATAGTAGATTCCTGCAGGCCTTAGTTCTGCAGAATACAAACTGTTTGTTTTGTGTGCTACATGAGTCTGGGGCATCATTTTTCAGCAAATCTTGGATCTCTACAGTTTTTCGTATTAGGAGACATCTGCCATGTATGAGGCACACATATACTCAAGAAAAGTGTGTAAAAGATAAGATATTCAATAAAGCATGACTCCTAACCAGAAAGAAATGAAAACACATACAGCAAATTATTTGGAGAAAGCATATGATGGCTCTTTCACAGCTAGTGAGACACCTAGAGGTGCCCTTCTTGTAGCAGTTAGAGGGCAATAAAACAGTAAAACAGAAGTCTATTGAGGCTAAAATGGCATCTGCAAGCAGTAATTTCTGCTTTTCACAAGCCAAAGCAGTTTTAAAGCACAACCCTTAGGGATGTGGTCTGTCCTAGTTTGCATCTCTGTGGTGGTGATAAAACACTAACCAAAAGCAAGCTTGTGAAGAGGGTGTGTTGGGCTTAGATTAACAACTTTGAGTTAGTCATGGGAAGGCAATGCATGAACTCACATAGAAACACAGAGGCAGGAACTAAAGCAGAAACCATGGTGGATTGTGGCTTACTAGCTCAATCCCAATAATAGTCTCACTCTGCTTTCAAATGCAACATAGGATCTTTTGTCCTGGGGTGGAACCATACACAGTAGGTTAGACTCTCCCACATCAACCATCAGTCAAGACAATGCCCCACAGACTTTTCCATAGATCAATCTGATAGGATCAGTTCCTCGAATTGAGGTTCCCTCTTCCCAAATTATTCTAGTTTCTGTCATATTGATGAAATGCTAACCAGCATAGGTAGACAGTGGTACAGAGAAATAGAGCACAGAATATGGATAGAAGAACAGGAGCCACTAAAATAATCTAAAAAAGTCTGTACTTTTGTGGTGTTCAAAGTTTCTCTACACCCATTACAAAATTAATAAATAAAAGTAAAATTTAGGAATAATGTGAAGAAGACAAGAAGAAAGGGAAAATGATTTATAAACATAAAACCCTCATTCATGAACTTTGATCATATTTATAATCAGCATAATTCATACTGTGTTAAGGAGATGCGTTTTATTATTTAAGTGGTTCAGTAGCAGTTAATATATGGCATACTATGCTTTTTGGGTGTAAAGGAGACAAATGACTTATTCCTTCCATGCATGGGTATAATTATCAAGAAACACCTTAAGGTAATCTGTTCATTTCTTTTACAATTTGAAATGAATGTATTATTTCAAAACAACCATTTTCATTATGAGTTTATGTTCTCAATATGAATGTGAACACAGAAATAAATATATGGAAAACAATGTTGATTGTTTGTACTAAGTGAATGTAAACACTCCAAATGTTTATCAGTATGATCATGTTTCTGTCAATCTCAATGAATTCACTCAGCGGGAAAGATTACAAACAGATGTGATGACGATCTTGCATTTCATTCTGTGTTCTGCCCATGTGTATGTTTTTCTTATGTGTATTTATTTGATATTGGGGCCACTGGTGACAGAGAATATGAGTGGAAGTTAAGCTCAACTTTTAGGAACCAGATCTTTAGTTAGACAAAATGTATCACCAGGTATAGAACCAGTATTCCCAGGCATGGAGGCAGAAACCCTAACCTTGGGAAATTGATTTTTGTGTGTTTTCAAAATGAGCTTTAAATTGAATGGCACTATTTAAAACATACAATACACAAACACAAAGCCCCCACCCCCAATATAATACACTATACAGTGTACAGCATCTAGAATACTCACTTGTTTGGTTCACTTGGCGGTCAAATATATACCATTATATAAATTTATTTCTCAATAGTCCATTTCCATTATACATGAAAAAAGATTAGCAAGTATCTTTCGGGGAATGTAAAATCTTACTTTCTCACATGCAGGTAGATCAATGAATAGAATTGAAGACCCAGAAATGAACCCACATACCTATGGTCCCTTGATCTTTGACAACACTTGTTAAAACCATCCAGTGGAAAAAAGAAAGCATTTTCAACAAATGGTGCTGTTTCATCTAGCAGTCAGTATGTAGAAGAATGCAAATTGACCCATTCTTATCTCCCTGTACAAAGCTCAAGTCCAATTGGATTGAGCATCTCCACATAAAACCAGATATTCTGAATTTAATAAAAGAGAAAGTGGAGAAGAACCTGAAGCACATGGCACAGGGGAAAATTTCCTGAACAGACTACTAATAGCTCTACCAATGGCTTAGGTTCTATGATCAAGAACTGACAAGTGGTACCTCATAAAATTGCAAAGCTTTTGTAAGGCAAAGGACACTGTCAATAAGACAAAATGGCAATCAACAGATTGGGAAAACATCTTTACCAATCCTAAATCCAACAGAGAGCTAATATCTAATATATACCAAGAACTCAAGAAGGTAGACTCCAGAGAACCAAATAACCCTATTAAAATATGGGGAACAGAGCTAAACAGAGAATTCTCAACTGGGAAAACCCCAATGGCTGAGAAACACCTAAAGAAATGTTCAACATCCTTAGTCATCAGGAAAATGCAAATCAAAACAACCCTGATATTCAACCTCACACAAGTCTTAATGGATAAGATCAAAAACTCATGACAGCAGATGCTGGAGAGGATGTGGACACAGAGGAACATGCCTCCACTGCTGATGTGATTGCAAGTTGGTAAAAACCACTCTGGGAATCAGTTTGGCAACTGCTCAGAAAAATTGGACATACTATTACCTGAGGACCCATCTATACTACTCCAAAGCCTATACCCAGAAGATGCTCTAATATGTAATTAGGACACATGCTCCACTATGTTCATAGCAGCCTTATTTATAATAGCCAGAAGCTGGAAAGAACCCAGCTGTCCCTCAACAGAGGAATGGATACAGAAAATGTGGTAAGTTTACACAATGGAATACTACTCAGCTATTAAAAACAATGAACTCATGAAATTCTTAGGCAAATGGATAGAACTAGAAAATATCATCCAGAGTGAGGTAACCCAATCACAAAAGAAGGCCCATGGTATATATGTTTGCTGATAAATGGATATTAGCCCCAAATCTCAGAATACCCAAGATACCATTCACAAATCCCATGAAGCTCAAGAAGGAATAACAAATTGTGGATTCTTTGGTCCTTCTTAGAAGGGGGATCAAAATACCCATGGACTGAGCATACGATTCCCTATGGAGGAGCTACAGAAAGGGCCCAAGGAGTTGAAGAGGTTTTCAGCTCCATATGAGGAACAATAATAATCACCATCCAGTACCCTCAGATCTCCCAGGGACCAAACCACCCACCAAAGACTACACGTGGAGGGATCCATGGCTCCAGCTACATATGTAGCAGAGGATGGCCTTTTCAGACATGAATCAGAGTGGAGGCCATTGGTCCTGTGAAGACTTGATGCCCCAGTGTATGGGAATGCCAGGCCAGGAAAGTGTGGGGGAGGGGTTGTTAAGCAGAGGGAGTAGGGATAGGATAGAGGGGTTTTGGAGGTGTAAAAAGGAAAGGGGATGACATTTGAAATACAAATAAAGTAAATATCTAATTGAAAAAGAAAACGAAAAACAAACAGAAGTAAAAAAATTGTTACTTTCTTTTTCTAAAGTACTTTGTTGTCAAATTTGACTGAACTCACTTAGTCACTAAACAAAGTCTGGGGCTTGACCATGTAAGTGCTCCAACATTTAATCTACAATGCTAAGTGTCTTTGTAGAAATCTAATTAGGACCTTATAAGAGCTAGAGAAGACGCAAGGAGCAAAGCAGTTAGTGATATTATATATATAGTGATAAATGCATTTGAACCTTTAGGAAACCTTGCAATTGGTTTGTTGCTTCAAGCATTTCCATTCAGTCTAAACTAATGTTTTTTAAACAAAACACTTTTTTATAGTATTTTTGCATACAACTTTTCTCTAAACATATACTTTATTAAAATATTATGCTAAATGTTAGAGACAAATACCTAATAAGGAAGAAAATACCTCTTTATAATGGTCATAGTTTTGGACGTAGAGTAGTCCAAACAAAAATATTTTTTAAGCTAGGCACAGTGGTACAACATTTTAATCCTATCACTCAGGAGGTAGAGGCAGATGGATCACTGATTTGAGGACAGATTGATCTACAGAGTGAGCTCTAAGACAGCCAGGGATATATAAAGAATCTCTGCATCAACAAACAAGTAATAATAAAATTATGATTTAATTATGAATATATGTGTGAGGGAATACATGTGAACCTGAGGAGATGAAAAGATGGTATACGATTCCTGGAATTGAAGTTATAGGCAGCTGTGAGCTGCCCAGTTTGGGCACTGGAAACAAAGTTGGGTCCTCTGCAAAATAAAAATGGTACATGCTATCTTATCCATTGAGTTGTCTCATCTCTCTAGCATTGTCCTTGTTGTTTACAGCTGTTATATTTCTCAGATTGCAAATTTGAAAAGTTCAGTGGCCCTGTGTGGGAAGTTAAAGGTATGCAACTAAAAAAAAAAAAATTAATGTTTCATCATTTAACATAAGACAGGCTTATACAATTCTACATCACACACACATACATACACATATTGCTTGGGGAGATAGTGTTTATACTAAGTGGGTAAATGAACATCAACTGAGGAGCTGCATGTATGCTTGAAGAATTTACTAGGTAATTATGATACACTACCCAGGTTAACACAGAGAGAGTGAATGCTCAAGACCAATTCTAAATGGGAAATCTCCTTAGCACATTTATATAGCTAGTGTAAGTAAAAGAACCTATATAACTTATGTCTATGTCTCTGTTAGGTAATAAATAATCCTATAAAGATAAAAATTTCTTCTTAGAGAAATATCTGTCATGATTCTTTATATCCAGAAATAATGATACTGACTGCTCACAAGAAATATGACTTCTAAGTCAGAAGATGGGGTACAGGTATGTCTTCATATCAAATATGATGCCAGACAACTCGCCAAGTAAAGGGAACCAATGGCAACTGTAGTGCTTTGAATAAAATGGGCCCCATAGGCCCATAAATAGCAGTATATTAGGAGGTATGCCCTTGTTTGAACAAGTATGGCTTTGTTGGCAGTATTATGTTACTTGGGTGAACTTTGCAGTCTCAGATGCTTAATCTGGATTAAGTATGGCACTCTTCCTAAAGCCTGTCAATTTAGTTGTAGAACTCTCATCTACCTCTCCAGCACCATGTCTGCTGTCTATTGATATTCTCCCCACTATGATAACAATGAAGTAAATCTCTTACCTGTAAGGCATCCAAAATTAAATGCTTTCCTTTCTCAAAGTTGTCATGGTCATGGTGATTCTTCACTGAAGTGGAAACCCTATCTAAGACAGAAACATATTAGTCAACACCCTTATTTTCATATTGAAGGTAAAGCAACAGACTAATTTTGAGTTCACCATTTCCAGCAAAGTTAAACAGCACTGGTTTTCACTGTTTCAGAAATTCAGAGAGGAAGGGAAGGAGGGAAAAACAGAAGAGCAAATTATATGGCTGAAATGTTACTCAAGGCTTATGGGTTATCTTCTGTGCATCTACTGAAGCACATATCTATATCCAATGTTTACCTTACTCATTACATTTTTTTCTCTCTCCTGTTTTCTGTGCCTGAAACATCTTTATGATTGCATTCAAGGCAACACAGTAATGGTGGGCGAGTGGGGACTTGGAAGGCACCCTGGACACTGATGAGTTTGTATAATCCAGAGCACTCCACTATAGACTTTCATTTAAAATGGAAATACATTTCTATTTTTAATTCATTGTTATTCTATTCAGTGTCTGATTTAGAGCCATTACTGTTAGATGTAACCATATATTTACATGCAGGGACAATCTTAGGCATTTTGGCATTGTGAATATAATGACTATTTTCACAATTAATTATCCACTAGAGGTCATATATACTTTGCAAAATATACACATGAATGCATTTGAAAATTATTAAAACAGGAACAAAATATTTGAAAATAAAGGTATATCTTAAAAGATATATTTGAAGAARGAATACTATAAAAGTTTGCTATGTACTACTAAAATAACAATAGCAATTCCCACATTAAAACTTATACTTGATGTTTAAAGTTATAGTTGAGTATTAAGAAATTAAATTATTCATATAAGAATTCCACAGTATAGCACAATGATATACTGGTGTTGTTAAACTTGGGAATAAATGATTCCAGCTGACATTACTTTCCCTCTATAGATTACCATAATACAGTTACCTTTCTAATAGAAAAGTCACAATTTTCTTTGGGGAAACTAATACACACATTAACTTGCTGGAACAGAGAAGTCTGAAGACTACAATAAAGGCTTTCCAATGAGAAGGGATGAGATTCTGCAGAGATGAGGGGTTATTAGCCAGACTARTGTCTAAATAGATTCTTATATATGTTCAATTTGATAAATTATACAATCAAAGCTGTTTTATCTTTGAAATGGATTTGTTACTATTAAACAGTGGCTATTAAATGTATCATCATTAAATCTAAACAGTATAGAAATGATACATGACAGAATCCATGACACAGTTTTAAAAGGAGTATAAGTCATGCTTTCTGGAATTTGGTAGGGTCTGCATTCTGTGTCCATGGTCAGTTCCTTTATCCATCGTATTAAGCACAGAATTTTAACTCTCATTGTCCAGTGGGACAGGTGCTTTGGTTGATTTTTGCCCTTTCAAATATGAATGTGGATGTATGGATAGGATTTTTCCAAATAAAACACAAAACTAGGTTGTTCAGTCCTCTAAATGAGAATTATCATTAATTTGCCGTTCAGGTTTTTAGAAGGAGTTATATTATGCTTTCATGATATATTTTAAGTTTATTGTACATATATGTGTATACATGCCCACATGTGTAGATGTGTGTTGGCATGTATAGGAAGGCCAGAGTTCTATGCTATGTATCTTCAGAAATTATTTTCCACTTGATTTTGAAGATAGTTTCTCTAAGTGAATTTGGTGTTCATTATATAGGAAGGTTGGACTGTAAGCTCCGCAGTTCTTCTGTCTCCTTTCCTCTAGAGCTTAATTTACAGATATGCCTTTCTTCACATGGATTTTGTGAGGGATGGACCTGAGGACCAAAGTGAAGTATTATGTTTTTGTGAGAAACACTTAACTGACTAACCCATCTCCCCAAGTCCCTTTTATAATTTTAATTAGTTAAAAAATAGCCATTTTCTTTTTTTTAACATAATTTTTTATTAACTCTCTGAGAGTTTCACATCTTGCATCTGTACACACTCATTTCCCAGGCCTTCAAATTTTGTTCTCCTATCCTTGTGACTTCAGCATCCCCCAAAATGTAAAAATGAAAATAAGAATTAAAAATAAAACAAAACCAACCAAACAAAAGTCCAAAGTCCAATTTGTATTTTCTATAGACTTACTAGAGCATTGTCAGACTCTCAGTGGCATGTTCCTTAAAGAGAACTGAGTTCTTTCCTCTCCCACACCATCACCAGTAGCCATCAATTGTGGAGAGCTACACTTCAGCATACCCATCAAACATCTCTGAATGCTGAACAATATGGCAAGACTTTGGAAATAAGAAGGAATTTTCTATCATGACTACACACAAAAATGAAGTATCATTTAACAAGCTTCTAAAATGGGCTTCCCTTTATAAAATGACTGACACTGATAAAAAGAAACACTGTCTTTTTTTTAAAAGAAAGAAGCAGTTTTCCCGATAACATGTTTGTACACTTCATTTTGATTGTATAGCCTCCATAACCCTTCCTCTCTTTTATCTTCCTGCGCACCACATCCCTTTATACCTGCATCTTCCTGGGGACATTAGCCAAAGGCCTACAAGAATGAAGAGACCAGAGTTAAATGAACAGGGTTTCAGATATACTAGGACCAGTTATGGGGAGTAATGTTCATTAATTGGGGTGAATCAAGGGCTATATAGTTTTGGAGAAGGTGGATAGGAATATCGTGGTGGGCAATGGCCATTGGCTGAAAGCTAGGATATTGAAGGATCTCATTAATATGGGAGGCATTCAAAGAATCTCAGACCTAGCTGAAAGACTTCTTATCAGAGAATGGAAGCTGAACTTTTAATCTTTTTTTTTTATTGGATATATTCTTTATTTACATTTCATTTCCCTTTTCCTGGTTTCCCCGCCCCCCAAATGTTCCATATGTCTTTTT
>BDUI01001202.1:64875-77823 GCA_002335545.1 Apodemus speciosus
TTGATTTCTGTTAGTAACATTCCTGCATTTGCCTTTTGCCATCTGTTTATCTCTGGAGTTAGTTGGTGTGGTTGTTGCTGGTTGGTGTTTGAAGCTCTTGTGAGCCTGGCTTTAGTTCCTGCTGTCACAGAGTGTGACTGTACTCCTGAGGTGGATGCTGGGCGGTTTAAGCTACATGGCTCCGAGTTACTTCCTCAGCTCTGCTGGGCCGGGCCTGAGACTCCTCACTGCTTGCTGCTGGGTATGCATTTGGCCTTCCACTGTCTCCTCCTGGCCTGCCTAGATGCCAGCTCTTAAGAATCAGATCTTTTTCCCACTGATCTGGGCTTGTCTGTTAGATATTTATGGTGACCTGTGCTCCTCTGTTGGTTTTCTATGGTGACCTGGTCAGGCCACCAGCTGCAAGATGGTGGCAGGTCTTTGGGCTCTGTCTAACCATGGGATTCCCTACGGGAGTAGAGCTTCCTTGGTTGGACTGCTGGAGCCTAGGTGGTGGTGCTCTCAGTACATAGGGCTCTGTCTGGTTATCTGTTTGAGGTTCCCAGATGCAAGGTTGCTGCTTCTGCTGTATTCCAGGCACAACAGGCACAGATCGCCAAGTGAGTTGGCAGCTGTGCAGGTGAGCTCAGTGACCACCTGCGTCTCTGACGTGATGCAAGGTGGCTGCCTGGGCTAAGGTCCCGGGCCCAGAGTGCACAGACCCCTGAGCGAGTTGGTGGCTGCGCGGGTAGGCGACTGCCTGCAGCTCTGACCTGAGGCAAGATGGAGSCCCCAGCTGCAAGCCAGGCAAGCCAGACAAGCCAGCCCCCCGAGACTGCCACTGAGCTCGTTTGGCTCTGGGTGCAGGCAAGAGCCTGACAGGGTAGTTGCTGGTCTTGGCCTCTTTCCCTGTACCTGGTCTCTGCTGTTAGTAGTCTATGGTGTCCTGATGCAAGGTGGCTGTCTTGCCTGGAATCTGAGCACAGGCTGCACAGACCTCCCAGGGAGTTGGCAGCAGCACAGGTGAACTCAGCGACCACCCGCCGTGGCTGCCTGCGCTATGGTCCAGGGCCCAGAGTGCACAGATCCCCGAGTTAGTTGGTGGCCGTGCAGGTCGGTGACTGCCTGCAGCTGAATCAAGGTTATGTGACATTCTGCAGGTGTAGGGTATGTGGTCTGGGAGCACCAAGATGAAAAGAAGAAATCCACTGACAGAAGGAGTTTGCCATTTTGCAATGAGCTCAGGGATTTTCAGTAACATCAGACTTTGGCCTTAGCAGCAGTGCAGCAGCACCTGTCCCTGATTCCAGTATTTTCCAATCTATGTTCACTTTATATGTACCTCATATATATATATTATATATATATATAATGCATATGTTACCTACAGTATCTTGAGGATTTCATAATTTATTTAGGAAGAAATTAAAAGTCAATTTTGTATGTGGACAACATTTTCCTTATGGAAAATTGTGGCCATTACTTTGCTATGATGAATAAAGCAGTAAAAAACACAGTTGAATTCTGCATTAAATTGTAGCCGCGCGCAGCTACATGCGAAAGCAGGTTCTCTGGAAGGAGAGATGGAGAGAACAGGGTAGCAAGAGAAAACACATGGAGAGAGGCATGACTTCTTGTTCAAGCCTCAACCTTTATTGCATCTCTCCAAAGATAAAAAGACAGGCCAAGTCCCTCCCCTGAAGGCTGGAAACTGGTTCTGCTTGTTCTGCAGGAGACTGGCAGTCAAGTGGCTGGCTGCTATTCTTTGAGAACAATGGGCTGGAGGAGGTCACATTGAATGAGGAGTCCTTTGGGTATACATACAGGAATAGAATAGCTATATCATATATTAGTTCTTTTCTTAGATTTTTGTGATACCTACAGTCTGGGTTTCCATGGTGGCTGCACCAACTTGTACTTTTATTAGCAGCAAGCTCAGGTTGCTTTCCATTCCTTTTGTCTTTACTGGCATTGCTATCATTGATATTCTTCATGGTGACCATTATGACTGGAATGGGCCAGAGTCTCAAGCTTTTCATTTTACCGACACCTAGTGATCAGACCACTTTTTAAAATGATGTCCATTTATATTTTTTGAGAGTTTTGTTTAGTCCATTATGCCATTTACTGTTTGAGCTACTTTATTCTTGTTGCTTCTAGGTATTAATCCTCTGTCACATAAGTAACCAGCATATATTTTCCTAATTCTTTGGGATGACTTTTGAGTCAACTGACAGTTTATTTTAGTGTACTGATGCTTTTGAATTTGTCCAATTTGTTTATTAATGTCACTATTATCTGTTGCAGGAAATATTAAAAAAGAGAACTTACCAACTCTCCTGCCCGGCCAGGCCTCAGCACCATGTCCCCATAGGGTCCTGCTCTGGTGCAGTTCTCAACCCCTGCTGACCTATTCTCTCACAGCTAGCTCCCACAGCATCTCAGCTGTGCTCCAGACTTCACCATCCATCCGCCGAACCACCCTCAGGTAACCAAGTAAAGCAAAAACTCTTAAAGCTTAATTTAATCAACTAGAATTATGTTCCAGTAATATCACAGTTTACAAGATGCCAATAAAATAATTTATGAGCCAATTGATAATGATAAAAGCTTTATCCCAATATTTCTAACCTTATAAAAATTTAGCTCTTTTGGCTAGTAGATGTCACACAGGTCCATGTCCAAAGCCAGCTTGGTTCCTTTTTCTTCTCCTCCTGCGACCTCTGTACCACCAACTCCTAGCTCCGCCTCCCCTTTTTTGTCCAATCTCAGGCCTTCTACTGCCCTAATATATTTGGACATGGAAAATCCTGCAACAATTAATGTAGTGGCCCGCAGCTACATACGAACAGCTTGGGTTCCCTTGAAGAAGAGATGGGGATAGAAAACAGTGTGGCAAGGGAAACACATAGAGTCAAGGCATGATTTCTTGCTCAAGGCTCAAACTGTAATGACTCTCTCCAAATATATATAGGCAGGGCAAGACCCCTCCCCCAAAGGCTAGAAACTGGTTCTGCTTGTTCTGCAGGGGGCTGGCATCAGGTGACTGGACTGCTATTCTTTGAAAACAATGGGTCAGACCCTCAAAGGCTGGGGAAGCTCACAAATTACCTATAAATAGAATCTTATATAAAGTATACACTTAAAATTCTACATTTGTATTTCCTTAGTTTGTATCATTTTTCAGTTTTTGTTTCAGTCTCATGTAGAATAATGGCCAATTTATTTTTATTGTAATTACCATCATACAAAACTTTGCAATATTCAAATTTCTTTAGTTTCCCATTAACATACTCTAATTATCATAAGAAAAAATTTTTAAAAAGTATTCCTAGATTAGTTCTATTATTAAATCACCACACAAGTAGGTGACTCTTTATCATGATTAAACTAAGAAAAACTGTTTATATTTGCATGTGCTTCACAATTGTCTATTAGTAAATCCTTGAAGTAGTGATTTGACTAAACAAAATAAATAAAATTAATTCCACTCTCATAAGACTGTCCTACTTCCAGCCTGCAGCAAAGAGCTATGATGGCCTCTACCTGCTAGTCATTCTAAGTTCAAAATATCTGTAGTGACTATTTTCTTTTCTAGAATTTCAGTAAAATATTGAATTTTTAAAAATGAAATGTGTATTGAGACTTCAAGTTTATGAAAAGGAAGAGTGATTTTAAAAGCACAATTCTTGTCTTTCTTTATAAACTCTATATCATTTATAATTCATTGTATTGATATTTGCTCATGTTACTAATAATAACACTTGACTTACCTCATAGATGTTTGCATAATAGTTTGTATCATATAACCAATACCATAATATAAAGACCATAACTACTTAATTTTTAATCCATAAGACATTGATAGTGTTAAATTGCCTTGAATCTTGAATTCAATGAAATTCACCAAAATAAAACTGAAAAAAATAATCAAAATTATTATTTTAAAACCTTGCTCTCTTTGAAAAATGTAAATAAAATTACATTTATCATAAACTCAAGTTAAAGCATTTCAAAATGAATTGAATATTGAGACTAATCTAAAACAACTATAAATTTTAGTGATCATCTTAATGTTACTTTGTTACTGTTTCTCATCAAAGAGTTAGTAACATTGTTTTTGACTAAATTTCTCTTGCTAACTGCATCTGAAATGGGTTCATGACAGAAACCATTTGGATTCAAAGTAAAACTTATAGGAAAAGAAATATTGCTCTTCAATGTTATCGGAAAAGAGTATGAAGAAATATGGTGGCAAGAAAACAAAACAAATTTGAAAAAAAAAAACCTCTACACATTTATTGGGTGTAATTAATACTGTATCCAGGCAACTGACTCATCATCAACATAGAAAATACTTTTTGTGAATTTTCATATTTTTTGCAAAGAGTCTCATAAGTGAAAGCTTAAGTTCACATTCTACCAAGGAACCTGAGACATGATCATCCCAGCAGCATCAGTAGAAAAGGAAAAATACATTTTGTATGTTATGGCATCATGTAAAGCTTGAAGGAAATAGTTTTAGTTTACTTAGTTATAGCAAGATTGTTGCTCAAGATCTATATATAAGTAAATAAATACATAATAAATAAAGGTCAGATTGGACTTTTCCTGAGGAATTTCCAACATATTTGACTAAAATATTAAAATTTTCCTTTAAAAGTTGTACAGTTCTTCATGAAGCTAGATTTTACAAACTGTAGAGTTTTTAGATTTGTCTAGCCAGAGGAAACATTTTGTTCAGCATATGAATTAGCCACACATTTTTTTCTAGTAACATGATAAATCTAAACAGAGTAGAACATAGGTTTCTACCTCCTAACAGTTGGGTGAAAATTGATAATGTTTCAAGTGAAAGGACTGTGTTCAGAAACTTCTTACTTGATAGTGAAAAATTTTTATAAATAAAAGTCTACATCAATAGTGCAATATCAATATTAACTTTAGTAAGTGTTATTATTTTTCTTTTCTACTTCTATTATTTTATTCTTTTGAATAGCTTTTATATTGGCATAAGAATGCCAACTCTATAATAGTCATTTCAAAAGTATAGCAATGAGAAAATATGAACAGGTACAATGTAGTTAACTTTTTGAAGATGATTAATCTATTTTAAGACACCAAGAATAAATTATAAATACAAAGATCAGTAGTGGTAGTAAAAAAGACTTCTTACTTTTTGTAATAGAAAACTATGGTCTTCAACTCTTAATCAAATTTAAAATTCTAATGTAATTAGTAATTCTGAATAATTAAGAAATCACAGAGAAGCAATAATTTAAATTGTCAGATAAACTAAATGGTAGTAAAACTATATAATAATCATAATAGTAGGAATTTAATGTGAAGTAAAATATAAAGAAAACATTCCTTCATAAGTAAAACATCAAATGTATGAATCATAGAAGAATGAAGATATGTACAGCCATATAATATAATGTCGTCGTTTGATTCTAACGGGCAAGAAAGAGAACAGAAGAGAAATCAACAGGAAGCCCCACTATTTATATGAATTAAACACCAAGTATGTTAGGTTTTGTTATTATTTTCTAAAATAATTTCAAAGTTGTATCTTTTTCTTTTTACTGGATATTTTATCTACTTTTTAAATGATATCCCCTTTTCCAGGTTAACCCCTGCCCTGGAAACCCTCTCTCCCATCCTACAGCTCCTTGCTTCTATGAGGATGTTCCCCTACCCACCCACTCCCTCTTCCCTTCCCTGCCATTCTTCTATACTGGGGCATCAAGCAATCACAGGACCAAGGACCTCTCCTCCCTCTGCTCCCTGACAAGGCCATCCTCTGCTACATATGCTACTGGAGCCATGGGTTCCTCCATGTGTACTATTTAATTGGTGGTTTAGTCCATGGGAGCTCTGGGGAATCTGGTTGGTTCATATTGTTGTTCTTCCTATGGGGTTGCACAACCCTTCAGCTCCTTTGCTCCTTACTCTAACTCCTCCATTGGGAATCCTGTGCTCAGTCCAATGGTTGGCTGTAAGCATCTGACTCTGTATTTGCTAGGCTCTGGCAGAGCCTCTTAAGAGACAGGTATATCAGACTCATGCCAGTAAGCACTTGTTGGCATCCACAATAGTGTCTGGGTGTGGTGACCATATATGGAATCGAGTATTTTATTCTCACTTCTAAAAAGGACCAAAGCATCCACACATTGGCCTTCCTTCTTCCTGAGCTTCATGTGTTCTGTGAATTGTATCTTGGGTATGCGGAGCTTTTGGGCTAATATCCACTTATCAGTGAGTGTATATCATGTGTATTCTTTTGTGATTGGGTTGTGTATTACTTAGGGTTTTACTGCTGTGAACAGATGCCATGATCAAGACAAGTCTTATAAATGACAACATTTAATTGGGTCTGGCTTACAGGTTCAGAGGTCCAGTCCATTGTCATCAAGGCTGAAACATGGCAGCATCCAGGCAGGCTGGTGCAGGAGGAGCTGAGGGTTCTACATCTTTATCCAAAGGAAGCCAGGAATGGACTGGGCTTGCTCAGGCATCTAATAGAAAGATCTCCAAACCCATCCCCACAGTGACACTTCCTTCAACAAGGCCACACCTTTGAATAGTGTCACTCCCTGGGATAAGCATATACAAAACATCACATTCCCCTTCCTGCTCCCCATAGGCTTTTTCAAACACGAGTCTATGGGGGTCATACTTAAATATAGCGTAATGCAAAATACATGTAGTCCAACTTCAAAAGTCCCCATAGTCTATAGCAGTCTCAACAGTCCAAAGTTCAAGGTCTTTCCTGAGATTCATCCAATCACTTCACTGTAATCTCCAAAGCTAGACAGGAACCTTGCTGGGCAAACTCCAAACTCTGTACCTCCATGTCTGATGGCAAAGCAATCTTTATATCTTCAACTCCTTTTTCATCTTTGTTGACTGCAAGAAAGTTCTTTATTCTAGGCTAGTTATACTCCCTATTAGCAGCTTTCCTTTGCAGGCATTCTGGCATCTTTAACATCTTGGTGTCCCCAAGTCAAGTTCAGCTTCACAGCTTCTTGTTCTAATATCTGAAATCCTGCCCTCTGTACCACTCTAAAAGTTCAGGTTTATCCATTCTGTTGCCACTGTTCTTGGTGGTCATCCCCTGGTACTGGCATCTCCAATACTCTGTGGTCTTCCACTGCAATTAGGCTTTACCAATAGCATCTCATATGCTTTCTTCATGGTACAAAGCCTGAACTCCTTTTCATGACCCCTTCAGTCCTGGGCTGTCAACTACAACTGAGACCGCACTTTCACCAATGGCCTAACATAGCATCTCACAGTCCCAAGCCTCAGATGTTCTTCATGGTGCATTCATGCCTTCAATACCAGTACCACCTGGGGGATTCTTACACATTAACAAGAACAGCTGTAGCATGAGATATAATCTTGGCAGTCTCTGGAATACAGCTTTTTTGTGTTCTCAGAAAACACTTCAAAGAAGATTTCACCTAAGTGATGCTGGTTTCTTCTTAATCACCACTGTTTTTTTAGCTCCAGCTAAGCAGTATCATTTGTCCCAGTAGTCTCCATCTCCTCTTAAATATAAAGCCAGAGACTCATGGTTAAAGCTGCTGAGTTTTGCTATTTGTAGGAGCTGCAACACAAGACCCCTTGTTCTATTACATTGTAGCTAGATTCCTTGGACTGACTTTGAACTCAAAGATATGTACGCCTCTCTTCTAAGCACTGGGATTAAACTTGTGGTCCACCAAGCCTGGATTTAACTTTTTTATCACCTAGAATTTGCTCTGTTCTAGGTTGGCCTTGAACTCTGAAATCTGCTTACCTTTGCCTCCTAGAACTAATGGCTTGTACAACTGTGCCTGGACCTAAATTTAGCTGGGTGGAATCTTGCTGCAAGGTCACTACTCTCTTAATTCAATTTAATATCCATGAATTCAGCTCCTTTTCATTTCCTGGTGTCGCTTTAATACACAAACTATATATTTTGAATTTTTCCTTTCTCAACTTGCTATGTTTGTTCAAAATGCTCTTCATCAGACTTAACCAGAGAACAAAGACTATGTTGGTCTTTTTGGAGACTTCCGTTTTCAATGCAATTAACATAAATCTCTCTCTCTCTCTCTCTCTCTCTCTCTCTCTCTCTCTCTCTCTCTCTCTCTCTCTCTCTCGGTTTTTCGAGACAGGGTTTCTCTGTATAGCCCTGCCTGTCTCAGAACTCACTCTGTAGCCCAGGCTGGCCTCAAAAATCTACCTGCCTCTGCCTCCCAAGTGCTGGGATGAAAGGCATGCACCAACACTGCCACCTATAAATCTGCCTTAGTCACTCTCTTCAGACAATGGCAAAAGCAGCCATGTTCTTCACCAAAACATCACAAACCAGTATCTCAGACAAATAGTAAAGTTCTTCTCCACTGCCACCTCTTGGACAGCAGGCCTACACAGTTTAAATGACCCTCAAATCACTGTCTTAAATATTCTTACTGTGGTGACCCATTAAGCCCCTACTTAAAGCATTCAATGGCTTTCCAAATCCAAGGTCCCCAAATCCATATACTTACAAACAAAAGCATGGTCAGGCCTGTCAGAGTGATACTCTAGTCCCTGGTGCCAACTTCTGTCTTAGGGTTTTATTGCTGTGAACAGACACCATGATGAATACAACTCTTATAAATGACAACATTTTTTTTATTGGATATATTCTTTATTTACATTTCATTTCCATTTTTACTGGTTTCCCCGCCCCCCCAATGTCCCATATGTCTTTTTACCCTTCCTCCCCCCCTCATTCCCCTATTCACCCCTTCCCACATTGGGGCTGGCTTACAGGTTCAAAGGTTCAGCCCATTGTCATCAAGGCCGAAGCATGGTAGCATCTAGGCAAGTATGGTACAGGAGGAGCTAAGGGTTCTACATCTTTATCCAAAGGAAGCCAGGAGCAGACTGGGCATGCTCAGGTGTCTAGGAGAAAGATCTCCAAGCCCATCTACACAGTGACACACTTCCTCCAATAAGGAATAGTGCCACTCACTGGGTGAGAATGGCTAAGATTAAAAACTTCTGCATCTGAGATTGTTTCTTCTATCTCTTTTATTCTACTATTGATATTTGCATCTATGGCCCCTGATTTCTTCCCAAGGCTTTCTATCTCCAAAGCTGTCTCCCTTTGTGATTTCTTAGTTGTTTCTATTTCTGTTTTTAGATCCTGGATGGTTTTGCTCAGATCTTTCACTTGCTTGTTTGTGTTTTTATGAAATTCTTTAAGAGATTTTTGTGTTTCCTCTTTCATGACTTCTGCCTGTTGATCCAAGTTCTCCTGTATTTTTTAAGTGATTTTTACATTTCCTCCTTATTGGCTTCTATCTTTTGACCCATATTCTCCTGAATTTCTTTAAATGATTTTTGTGCTTCCCTTGTAAGGTCTTCTAACTTTTGATCCACTTTCTCCTGTATTTATTTAAGAGATTTATTTATGTCCTTCTTGTGTTCCTCTAACAGTATCATGACCAATGATTTTAAATCCAAATCTTGTTTTTTCTGGTGTGTTGGGGTATCCAGGACTTCCTGTTGTTGGAGAATTGGGTTTGGATGCTGCCATAGTCCCTTGATTTCTGTTAGTAATGTTCCTACGTTTGCCTTTTGCCATCTTGTTTTCTTTGGCGTTAGTTGGTTTTGTTGTCACTGGCTGGTTTGAACCTCCCGTGAGCCTGTAAGGCAAATTCTGCACCTCTGCATGTCTGGGTTTCCCCTGGCTCAGATTGCTTGAGTGTTATCTTCCTCTTGTGTGTCCTTGGATCCCTAATGTGTCCTGCCCCAAGCAATGCTATACTCGAGTTTTCTCTTTGAACCTGGTGCTGCCTATCTTTTCCTTCAGGGAGTGCAGATGGTGGATGCTGCAGGGACCTTATCCAAGTGCTGATCACTCTGCAGGTCAGATGACCCCCTGACTGGGTTGGTGCATGACTGACTGGGTTGGTATACAGATGGCCCGCCATGCTGCCCAGGCCCTGGGTGCAGGCAAAAGCCTGACAGGTTTAGACCCGAGCCATGTTAGCCTTGGACTATTTCTGTGTACCTGGCAGTGTCTGTAAGATGTCTATGGTGTCCTGGAGGCAAGATGGTGAGCACCGGGGTCTTCAATTTTATTCCATTGATCTACCTGTCTTTCTCTGTACTAATACTATACAGTTTTTTTATCACTATTACTATGTAGTACAGCAGGGATGATCAGGGATGGTGATTTCCCTAGTAGATCTTTTATTGTTGAGATTGATATTCTCTATCATGGTTTTTTTGTTATTCCAAATATATTTGCAAATTACTCTTTCTAACTCTATGAAGAATTGAGTTGGAATTTTGATGATGATTGCATTGAATCTGTAGATTGCTTTTGGCAAAATGGCCATTTTTACTATTTAATCCCGCCAATCAATGAGCATGGGAGACCGTTCCATCTTCTGAGGTCTTCTTTGATTTCTATTTTCAGAGACTTGAAGATCTTGTCATATAGATCTTTCACTTGCTTGGTTAAAGTCACACCAAGGTATTTTATATTATTTGTTTCTATTGTGAAGGGTGTTGTTTCCCTAATTTCTTTCTCAGCCTGTTTATCCTTTGAATATAGAAAGGCTACTAATTTGTCAGAGTTAATTTTTTATCCAGCCACTTTGTTTATCAGCTGTAGGAGATCTCTGGTGGAGTTTTTGGGGTCACTTAAGTATATTATCATTTCATATGCAGATAATGATTGTTGGACTTCTTCCTTTCCAATTTGTTTACCTTTGATTTCCTATTGTTGTCTAATTCCTCTAGCTTGAACTTCAAGTACTATATTGGATAGTTAGGGAGAGAGAGAGCAGCCTTGTATAGTCCCAAATTTTAGTGGGATTGCTTCAAGTTTATCTCCATTTAGTTTGATGTTGGCTACTGGGTTGCTGTATATTGCTTTTTTCTGTACTTATGTATAGGCCTTGAATTCCTGATCTTTCCAAGACTTTAAACATGAAGGCATGTTGAATTTTGTCAAATGCTTTCTGGGCATCTAATGCGATGTTCATATTGTCTTTCTTTTCATTTGAGTCTGTATCCATAATAGATCACATTGATGGATTTACCTATGTTGAACCATCCATGCATCCCTGAAATGAAGCCTACCTCATCATGATAGATGATCATTTTGATGTGTTCTTGGATTCAGTTTACAAGAATTTTATTGAGTATTTTTGCATTGATATTCATAAGGGAAATTGAGCTGAAGTTCTCATTTTTTATGTGGTTTTTGTATGAGTGTAATTTTGGCTTCATAAAACACTTTGGGTAGTACTCCTGCTATTTCTATTTTGTGGAAAAGTTTAAAGAGTATTTATATTAGGTCTTCTTTGAAGGTGTACTGGTGAGTTTTGTGTCAACTTGATGCAAACTGGAGTCATCACAAACAAAGGACTTTCAGGTGAGGAAATACCTCCATGAGACTCAGCTGTAAGGCATTTTCTCAGTTAGTGATCAAAAGGGGAGAGACCCTTATGGGTGCTACCATCTCTGGGCTTGTAGTCTTGCATTGTATAAGAAATCAAGCTGAGCAAGCAAGGGGAAGCAAGACAGTAAGAAATATCACTCCTGCATTCTGACCTGCTTGAGTTCCAGTTATGACTTTCTTTAGTGATGAAGAGCAATGTGGGAATGTAAGATGAATAAACTCTTTGTTCCCCAACTTGATTCTTTGTCATGATGTTTGTCCAGGAACAGAAACCATGACAAACACAGAAGGTCTGATATAATTCTGTGCTAAACCCATCTGGTCCTGGACTTTTATAGGTTGGGAGACTTTTAATAACTTCTACCTCTCCAGGGGTTATGGACCTGTTTAGATGGTTTATTTGATTCTGTTTTAACTTTGGTACCTGGTATCTGTCTGGAAAATTGTTCATTTCATCCAGATTTTTCAGTTTGGTTGATTATGAGCATTTGTAGTAAGATCTGATGATTTTTTTTTTTAAATTTCCTCAGTTTCTGTTGTTATATCTCCCTTTTCATTTCTGATTTTGTTAATTTGGAGACTGTCTGTGTGTCTTTTAGTTGGTCTAGCTAAGGGCTTATCTATCTTGCTGATTTTCTCAAAGAACAAGCTCCTCATTTTGTTCATTCTTTTTATAGTTCTTTTTGTTTTACTTGGTTGATTTGAGCCCTGCATTTGATTATTTGCTGCTGTCTACTCCTCTTGAGTGTATTTCCTTCTTTTTGTTTTATAGCTTTCAGGAATGCTGTCAAGCTGCTTGTATATGCTCTTTCTAATTTCTTTTTGGAGGCATTTAGAGCTACGAGATTTCCTCTTAGCACTTATTTCACTGTGTCCCATTAGTTTTCATATGTTGTGCATTTATTTTCTTTAAATTCTAAAAAGTTTTTAATTTCTTTCTTTATTTCTTCCTTGACCAAGTTATCTTTGAGCAGAGTGTTGTTCAGCTTCCATGTGTATTTGGGATTTCTGTTGTTTTTCTTGTAATTGGAGATCAGCCTTAGTCCGTGGTGATCTGATAAAATGCATGAAATTATTTCAATCTTCTTGTATCTGTTGAGTCCTGTTTTATGACCTATTATATGGTCAGTTTTCAAGAAGGTGCCATGAGGTACTGAGAAGATGGTGTATTATTTTGTTTTAAGATGAAATGTTCTATAGATATCGGTAAAATCCATCTGGTTCATAACTTCTGTTAGTTTCACTGTGTCTCTGTTTAGTTTCTGGTTCCATGATCTGCCCATTGCTAAGAGTTGGGTGTTGAAGTCTCTCACTATTGTTGTGTAAGATGCAATGTGTTCAGGGAGATTTAGTAAAGTTTCATTTATGAATGTGGGTGTCCTTGCATTTGGAGCATAGATGTTCAGAATTGAGAGTTCATCTTGGTAGATTTTTCCTTTCATGAATATGAAATATCCTTCCTTATCTTCTTTGATATCTTTTGGCTGAAAGTTGAATTTATTCGATATTAGAAT
>BDUI01001202.1:89764-111841 GCA_002335545.1 Apodemus speciosus
GGGGAAACCAGGAAAAAGGGAAATGAAATGTAAATAAAGAATATATCCAATAAAAAAAAATTTTAAAGGAGCTATGTTCCATCTCCAGAGATCTCCAGATAACTGAGTTCTTGAAAAATATTCTTAAAAAAGAATTGCTATTGCTTCCTGATCATTTAATGAAGAATAAAATCCCCTTTTTATATTTACATATCAGTTCAGTCATTTAAGTTAGTTTCCATTTTGCCCATCCAAAGAATCAGCATTTCTTTGATTCTTAGGAAAAGGACAGCCAGTGCATTGTTTTCAACTGTAGAAAAGCATTGAGAGATCATCCTGCCTTTGTTAATTATAGTCAATAAGCTAACTGGGTGGGACCACACCCTGAAATTACCATCCCTACCAAACCTGGGGAGGGAAAAATACTCCTTCTGTCACAGGCTGACCTTGAACTCAGGCATCTATAAATTTAGCTGGGTTGGGTTTTTATCTCAGATCACCATACCCTAAATCTCTTTACCTCCTTTTATAGTATTGTTTGATGAAATTTCTTATAATAAAACTCCATCTTTTTTTATTTTTTTATTTTTGATCTGTGAGGCTCTTTTTATATAATTCATATTGGTTCCTTATGATTTGTATAGTTGAGAAATTATATATGTTGGAATTCATGTTTTCAGATTTCCTTTCTACAGCCTTCTTTCCTTAAGAGCTGTCCTCAAGGTCTCAGAGTTTACTATTTTCTCTAAGGACATAAGGACATAGACACGCCCTTGCTTTCCTCTTTCAAGCTACTTCTAATTATGATGGAGTCATTAACCTTAGCAGATAGAATATTTTTTTGATAAATTTGGCTGGGAGAGTATTTCCTGAAAAAGAATAATAAAGCTCTGACTCTACTTCTTTGACTTCCTTCTTCTTCTTCTAKCAATCTGGTGGTTTGCTATGCCATGTGAAACAAAAAATATTGCATACTTGGAGGTCAGTGAAATAGTTTCAGTCATCACTGACTAATTAAGATCTCAGTAAAATCTTTGTAGGTGACCATTTAAAGAATAATTCAATGTGCCCATGAAATACATTCCTAAAATGATCATTCTATTGTGTAATTGAGACCACATGATGACATTTGGAGAACAGTTTCAGTGAAGAAAATGAATCTCTGAAGATAAATTTTCAATATTAGAGGAGTACTTTGGAAAAAATACAGTTAAATTTTCTTTCAAGTTGGCCAACTAATAAAAGATGATACATTGCAATATTGCTTAATCTTTGTTTCCTTGGGGATATCCTGCATTTTGTAAGTCATGATGTCTGCAATGCTGACTTATTTAAGTTTCATGAAATCTATTCCCCCAAGATGTCTACATAATCAGAATACAACAAAAATCTCTCTTAGGTGGATGTTAGTATATTTGTTAATCTGCCCCAAGCAGTTAGACTTTGAAAACATACTAAGAAATTTCAATTTTTAATTAAAATTGGAACAGATTTTCAAAATCTATTATTTTTAAATTTTATGTGTGTGTATGTATGTGTGTGTGTGTATGTGTGTGTGTCTGTGTGTGTGTGTGTGTGTGTATTATGTGTGCATTGGTGCAGATGCCTCTGGAGGCCTGGGGGCCATCATATTCCTGTGAAACAGGAGTTTCAGCCATTTGTGAACTTGCTCAAGTGGAGGGAATAAGTCTCAGGTCCACTACAAGAGCAATATAAGCTCTTAAATGCTGAGTCATCTCTTCATCCTAAATCTTGGAATTCATTAAATAAAGAGCAAGCTTACTAAAGTTATTTTCTAATGATGGATTATATTTTTTCAATCAGTATTTTGATCACTCTCGAGGAACTCACATAAAGTGTCTAGGAGCTTAGAATTACATAAAATATGCCTATGTAATAGAATTTTTGTAAGTTTAAGAAACAAAGAAAAATATTTATTTTCCAATCTCAGTTTTTCTAGAGTAATTATAAATTTTGTTTAGCAAAACATAATTTAAAAGCAAATCATTGCCTGGATAATAAAAAAAATCAAGTCTGAATTAAGTTCAAATTAGGAGTTTAAAATATTTTAGAAATGTGGCAAATATAGACTTCTGGATACAGTGATTTGAAATAACTTAATGTGATTTCTACAAATAGCAGAAGATTAAATATTTGTATGTGTGAGTGTGAAGCTGGGATTTTCCAAAAATAACTTTGCTTCATTTTATTTTAGAGTCAATTTATAAGCAGAGACAGCATTAGTGCAGCACCTACTAATCTACAAGAGAGGGAGGAACTCACAGGGCTCCACTGTTTGCAAAGTTGTCACTAGGAGATACTAACTAATAGTTGCCCCTATTTGTGTAGAGAAATAATGTTACCTGTCTGATTATATGTTTGTTTGTTTGTTTGGTTGGTTGGTTGGTTGTTTATTGTACTGCCAACTTATTCCAGAATATAGGATTATTTTTAAAATACTTTAAATCTTCAACAAGAAAAACTTTAAAAAAATATTTTTTTCTGTTGTGTAACAGGATTGGAAAAATAACCTGGTTATAGTATACAGTTCTCAGTGTATTTAAATGAGCACAAAGGTGCTTCTTTAGCTATAGAACTAACTTGATTGTGACATTCATAAAAATATTGTAATAATTATAAAAAATCTTAACATAAAATATTCTATAGCATTTTTTAACAATAGCAATTCAGTTTTATGAAACAAAACATTATGTATAAAAAAGGCTCTTTTGTAGTAAGTCATAAAAAAAAAAAAACACTTAGTCCATTTCATATGAGTAAGATGGACAGATATAGAAACTAGGAGTAAAGAAGCTGTGGGAAACATTTCAAATAAGAAGATACAAAATAATATTTCAACTTCATGGCCAAGGGAATTATAGAAGTGGGTGGCAGTCACTCTTTCTGTACTTTCTAATTTTATCCTGGAATTATTTTCTCCAAGAAAAATGATAAATTTTAATGACACATGTAGCAGAAGGTTTTGCTACACTGCTTTGGCTCCTGGTGGATCACATGGGTGTACCCACCTGTGGTTTAAAATGGTGTCACGGGCTTGGCTCAGGGCTGGCCTGCTGGGCAAGGTGGATCAGGCTGTGTGAAGCTGCAGGAATCCACTCATGGGGTGGAGATATGAATTCTGAGGTCCCCAGGGAACCAGTGGAGGCCAGCTTATGGGTCTCTGGTTCTCACTAAGGCTAAGGATGGCAGGTTCTATCTCTTGGGCACCACAGATGCTGTTGGATACCACATAAGATCTGAGAACAGAGTTGGGTCCTGTAGGGTGGATCTAGCCCAGAGTTGAAGGGAAAAGGACAGGGAGGAGAGCTAAGGCTGGGTACCTCATTGATGAGAGTCCTTGTTTGCTCAACTCTAGATAGGTGTAGTAGCTCAATATAAGTCCAGATAATCTGAATCTTATAAAAAATAGGGAATAGTCTGGAACTTGTTGGTGCAGTAAAAGGTTTTCAGAAGAGAACACCAATAGGTCACAATCATTAAAACCAACAATTAATATATGGGACTTTACAAAGCTAAAAACATTTGGTATCACTAAGAAAAACTTGTGGCAAAGATGCAGAATAGAAAAAAATTAACATCTAGAATATAAAAATAAAAATTATGAGTATCAAAAAAACCAAATAATACCAATAAAATTTAAGCAAAGAAACTAAACAGAGTTCTCAATTCTGAAATATACATGGCTGAGAAATACCTTCAGTGAGAAAAGATCAACAACATCAGTTATCAGGGAAGTGAAAATCAAACCTATCTAACTACAGAAACAATGTTCAAGATCAATAAAGTAAATGATAGCACATCCTGTGAAAAGCACACAGAATGGGTAAAATAAATATAGATTTTTGGAGGAGGTATAAACAGAAACAACTACAATGAAAATCTGTGTAGAAATTTTTCAAAAGTTCAGAAATATATCTACCAAAAGATCTAGCTAAGTCACTTCTGGGACTTTATACCACAGGAATCTACCTGTAAGTACAGAGATATTTGCTTGTCTGTTTTCACTGCTACTCTGTTTTAACAGCCAGAAAATGGAATCAGTCTAGATGTCTGTGAATTGATGACTGGATAATGAAAATAGGGTACATTTATATGATATATTCAAGAAACATAAAATTTTGTCATTTTCAGGTATATTGTTGGCACTTCAAAATTCATCTTAAGCAAGTTGACGTAGGCCCAGAAACACAAACATTACATGTTTACTCATGAAGGTTGATAATAGCTTCTCAACTTTAGATGTATGTTAAGTCAGAATATTCATAGGGGTTAGTTAGTAAAAGATTTGGGAAGGAGAAATAGAATAAAGGAATAAAAGGAAAGATGGCAGGATTAAATGGTATTCTCTTATTCCTTTGCTTCAAAATAAAGTATAAACACAGAAATGTTATTACAAGAAGTAGACTTAGGAATATCATGATGTGATTCCATTATGCTTATAGTATTACCTCTTACACAATCATACCAGCATTTTCACATACTAATAAATTAATGAGTAAAATTCATTTCTGAATATTAGGATTTTGTCTCACCTAAACTTGTGCAGGACTTGCATATGACGCATAGTATTTGTGAGTTCATGTGTCTGCATTGTTATTTCTGGAAAATGCTGTCTCTTTGAAGTTGTCCATCAACTCTGAATCATAAAGTATTTTTCAACCTCATCTTCACTATAGATTTCTGAGCCTTCCAGGCAGAGGTGTGAAAAAGACATCCCATTTAGGGCTAAGTGCTCCAAAGACTCTCACTTTCCTCAATGTTGGGTCTCTGTTTGAATTAACACTGACTGCAAGAAGAAGCTACTCTGATTAGGACAAGGCGATGCACTCACTGATCGTTGGATATAGCTATAACATTAGGAGAATTGGATTTTCATTTTAGACCTGTGACCTATCTAGTCTCATGTCTTAGGCTTCATTACTAGGGTCAGGTATGAGTTCCATGTCATAAAATGGGTCTTAAGTCAAATAACTTAAAAAGACTGGTTACTCCCATAACATCTATGTACCTGTGTGTATGTATTATAGTCAGATCATTATTGTAGCTCACAGAGTGCATAGCTGTTTAAGACAGATTTTTCTCTGATGGCAACAGTATAGTAACTTGTAATACTATGAATGCTAGTCAGTAGAGGTGAAGCTTCTAGTTGAGCACCAACTTTATTTTTCCATGTTTGATTACATAATTATGTTGTCTTAAGCAACAGGGTCTAGTAATAAAATTATAAAAGGTAACCAATACCCTATTCTCTTTGGGTAGATGTATCTCTGGGAACATTTTGACCGGTAACAACAACAAAAAAGTCCTTGTTTTTATTTGGTAGCATATGATTTCTAGGTAGAGTATTATCTCCCCATTATATGACAAATCCATATTAAATTCATTTCATATAAGAATATATATTTAGTATATTTAGTATTAATTTATTATATACTTATATACAGTAGAAAGTTTTTGTATAAATTTTTTAAAGGCCTTTTGTGTTAGCCATATCCTCTTTTTGGTAGAGAAATAATTAATTTTATTCAATGGGTATACTCAACAGGTATGGCAACACTCCAGGTTTGGTAGAGGCATTGTTTCACCAATTATAGGGTTATTTAATGTTAATTACTTTCATAGATGTTTATGTTTTAAGAAACTTCGCCAGTAGTATGTTGTAGGAGGAGTGAGTCAGCACGACTAGTGGTTAGCAATGACCCATTCTTGTGCAGCAGGAATTTCCTTATTCACTAACTCTGGAAATCTGCTTAACAACCAGAGGTGAAGGCGGCCAATGGACTGGTGCCAGCTGCTGGGAGGGTGGTTGGGTCAGGGAAACAGTTCTGGACCAAAGGGAAGCAGTTAAAAGGTATATAGGCACCCATCATTATTTCATTAAATGAATGTGCTTCTACTTATTACCTGACTCCTGCTTATTATCATCTGGGGGTTGGTGAGGACTAGGGCAATAGTATGATTTCATAATTTTTTTCAAAAGCCCTTTAGTGGTAGTTGTACCTCCCCATAATCTACACTCATTTCAGGTTCTCCTCCCCTTTTAATCCTGCTATTCTATTTCCTCCTTCTATGGGTGATTATCTCCTCCCCTGGACCCTTACAGAGATAATTTTTGGATTGTTGACCATATATCAAAAAAAAATTAAAGATGTGTTTATTTATTTATTTTATGTGAATATACTGTTGCTTTCTTCAGACACACCAGAAGAGGGCATATGATCTCATTACAAATGGCCTTAGTTGCTGGGAATTGAACTCAGGACCTCTGAAGAGCTGTCAATACTCTTAACCATTGAACTATCTCTCCAGCCCCACATATCAAAATGTAAAAAAAAAAAAAAAATAACTTCTACATGTTTTCTTTACTTTTTTTTTTTTTTTTTTTTTTTTTTTTTTTTTTTTTTTTTTTTTTTTTTTTTTTTTTGAGACAGAGTATCTCTGTGTAGCCCTGGCTGTCCTGGAACTCAGTCTGTACACCAGGATGGCCTCAAACTCAGAAATCTAACCAAGTGCTGTGATTTTCTTTTCTTTCTTTTTTTAATTAGATATATTTTTTATTTACATTTCAAATGATGTCCCCTTTCCTGTCCCCTATCCAAAGTCCCATAAGCCATCTCCCCTCTCCCTGTTCCCCAATCAATCCCCTCCTGCTTCCCTGTCCTAGTATTCCCCTACACTGTTGCATAAAGCCTTTCCAGGACCAGGGATCTCTCCTCTGTTTGATGTCCAACAAGGCCATCTTCTGCTGCATATGCATCTGGAGCCATGGACAATACCATGTGTACTATCTGATTGATGTCTTTGTCCCTAGAAGCTCTGGGAGTACTGGGTGGCTCATATCATTGTTCCTCCTATGGCACTACAAACACCTTCACCTCCTTAGGTCCTTTCTCTAAGGGATCCTGTGCTTAGTTCAATGGCTGGCTGAGAGTGTTCCCATCTGTATTTGTCATGTACTAGCAGAACCTCACAGATGACAACTATATCCTGCTTTAGTCAGCAACTACTTGTGGGCATCAATAATATTGTCTGGGTTTTGTAACTGTATATGGGATGGATCACTAGGTCTGATAGTCTCTGGATGGTCTTTCTCTCAGTCTCTGCTCCACATTTTGACTCTGTATCTGCTTCTGTGGGTATTTTGTTTCCCCTTCTAAGAACCACAAGAGTATCCATACTTTATTCTACCTTCTAGTTGGGTATCATTTGATATATGAATTATGTCTTGGATATTCCAAGCTTCTTGGCTAATATCCACTTATCAGTGAGTGCATACCATATGTGTTTTGTTTTGTTTTTGTGATTGGGTTACCTCACAGAGGATGATATTTTCCAGTTCCACCCATTTGCCTAAGAATTTCATGAATTCATTGTTTGTAATAGCAGAGTAGTATTCCATTGTGAAAATATACCACATTTTCTATATCCATTCCACAGTTAAGGTACATCGGGGTTCTTTCCAGCTTCTAGCTATTATAAATACAGCTGCTACGAACATAGTGGAGCATGTGTTCTTATTACATGCTGGGGAAATCTATGTGTATATGTCCAGGAGTGGTATAACAGGGTCCTCAAATAGTGTCATACCCAGTTTTCTGAGGAACTGCTAGAATGATTTCCAGAGTGGTTGTACCAGCTTTCAATCCCACCAGCAGTGGAAGTGTAGGAGTGTTCTTCTTTCTCCACATCCTTACCAGCACCTGCTGTTACCTGAGTTTTTGATCTTAGCCATTCTGACTGGTGTTAGGTGAATTCTCAGGGTTGTTTTTATTTGCATTTCCCTGATGATTAAGGATGTTGAACATTTCTGTAGGTGCTTCTCAGTCATTCAATATTCCTCATTGAAAATTCTTTTTTTAGCTCTGTACCGCATTTTATAATACCATTATTTGGCTCTCTGGAGTTTAACTACTTGAGTTCTTTGTATATATTGGATATAAACAAATATATATATATAGCTCTCTGATGGATGTAGGGTTGGTAAAGATCTTTTCCCAATTTGTTGGTTGCTGTTTTGTCTTATTGACAATGTCCTCTGCCTTACACAAACTGCAATTTTTTGAGGTCCCATTTGTCAATTCTTGATCTTAGAGAATAAGCTATTGGTGTTCTGTTCAGGAAAATTTCCCCTATGCCCCTGTGCTCAAGGGTCTTCCCCAGTTTCTTTTCTACTACTTTCAGTGTGTCTGGTTTTATGTGGAGGTCCTTGATCCACTTGGATTTGAGCTTTGAACAAGGAGATAAGAGTGTGTCCCTTCCCCCTCCAGTGTTTGAGCTGGCTTTCCAGCCTCCACTCTGATCAGTTCTCAGCCTGTGAAATTCCTGGCCTTTATTCCTTAAGAGAATAATACAGCTCTCTGGTCTCACCTGGAAGCCATGGGCAGCCTCAGGGCAGCCTCATCTAAAAGCATCTTGGATCTGCTAGACTTGAAGTACTCTGGTCTCAACAGGTGACCTGCCCAGCTGCCTGAGCAGTGGAGCCTAGAACTGCCAGATGACATCCCCGGAAATTCAGCCGGGAGTCTGAGGGGGCGGGGCTCACCCAAACTGTTAAATGGTCTGGTCTCCATTAAAGTTTCAGCCTCGATCAGTAAGATCAGTAAACTATCATCCTGGCCCTCTGTTCTTTCGCCACTTTCCCATCCATCCCTTAAGTTTCTCTTGCAGGAACCAGTTCGCAGTAGCTGCAGGCAGCTACTGAATACAACAAGAATGGATCGATTTGCATTCTGCATGCTAGCCACCAGTTGAACAAGCACCATTTGCTGAAAAGGCTATCTTTTTTCCCCATGGGATGGTTTTAGCTCTTTTGTCAAAGATCAAGGGACCAAAGGAGTGTGGGTTCATTTCTGGGTCTTCAATTCTATTTCATTGATCTACCTGTCTGTTATTGTACCGATACCATGCAGTTTTTAACACCATTGCTTTGTAGTACCACTTGAGGTTCAGGATACTGATTCCCCCAGAAGTTCTTTTACTGTTGAGAACAGTTTTAGGTATCTTGGGCTATTTGTTATTCCAGATGGATTTGAGAATTGTTCTTTTTAACTCTATGAAAAATTGAGTTTGGATTTTGATAGGGATTACATTGAATCTGGAGATTGCTTTTGGCAAGATGGCCATTTTAATATATTAATTCTGCCAACACATGAGCATGGGAGATGTTTCCATCTTCTGAGGTCTTCTTAAGTAAGTTTCTTCAGAGACTTAAGTTCTTTTCATACAGATCTTTCACTTGTTGGTTTAGAGTCACACCAAGATACTTTATATTGATTGTGACTATTTTGAAGGGTGTCATTTCCCTAATTTCTTTCTTAATCTGTTTATCCTTTGAGTATAGGAAGGCTATTGATTTGAGCTAAATTTATACCTGACCACTTTGCTGAAGTTGTTTGTGTCAGCTGTAAGTGTTCTGTGGTGCAGTTTTTTTTTTTTTTTTGCGTCACTTAAATATACTATCATATCTTCTACAGATACTTATAATTTGATGTCTTCCTTTCCAATTTGTGTCCCTTTGACTACTTTTTATTGTCTAATTACTCTAACTAGAACTTCAAGTATTATATTGAATAAATACCAAGAGAGAGAGAGAGGGCAGACTTGTCTAGTCTCTGATTTTAGTGGGATTGCTTCAAGTTTCTCTCCATTTAGTTTTTTTCATGTTGGCTACTGGTTTACTGTATATTGCTTTTACTATGTTTAGGTATGGACCTTGAACTACTGTTCTCTCTGAGACTTTTATCTTGAAAGGATGCTAAATTCTGTCAAATGCTTTTTCAGCATCTAATGAAATGATCATGTGTTTTTTTTTCCTTTGAGTTTGTTTATGTAGTGGATTACATTGATTGATTTCCATACATTGAACCATCCCTGCATCCCTGGAATGAAGCCTTCTTGATCATGATGAATGATCATTTTGATGTGTTCTTGGATTCGATTGGCAAGGATTTTATTGAGTATTTATGCATCATTCATAAGGGATATTGGTATAAACTTCTCTTTCTTTGTTGGATCTTTGTGTAATTTTGGTATCAGTGTGATTGTGGCTTCATAGAATGAGTTGGTTAGTATTCCTTCTGTTTGTATTTTGTGGAATAGTTTGAAGAGTATTGGTGTTGTCTTCTTTGAAGGTCTGATAGAATTCTGCACTAAAACCATCTGTCCTGTGCTTTTATTTGGTTGGGAGAATTTCAATGACTGCTTTGATATCTTTAGGGGATATGGGACCATTTAGATGGTGTATTTGATCCTAATTGAACTTTGGTGTTTGGTGTTTGTCTAAGAAATTGTCCATTTTATCCAGATTTTCCAGTTGTGTTGAGTATAGGCTTTTGTAGTAGGATCTAATGATTTTTTTGAATTTCCTCAATTTCTGTTGTTATATTTTCCTTTTCATTTCTGATATTATAAATTTGGGTACTGTCTCTGTGCCCTCTGGATAGCCTGCCTAAGGGTTTAGCTATCGTTTTGATTTTTCAAAGAACCAGCTCCTGGTTTTATGAATCTTTGTATAGTTCGTTCTGTTTCTACTTGGTTGATTTCATCCCTGAGTTTGATGATTTCCTGCCTTCTACCCCTCTTGGCTGTATTAGCTTCTTTCTGTTTAAAGTTTTCAGGTGTGCTATTTAGCTGCTAATGCATGCTCTCTCCAGTTTCTTATTGAAGGCACTCAGTGCTATGAGTTTTCTTCTTAGCACTGCTTTCATTGTGTCCCATAAATTTGGGTATGCTGTGCCTTCATTTTCATTTAATTCTAAAAGTCTTTGATTTCTTTCTTTCTTTCTTCCTTGACCAAGGTATCATTGAGTAGGGCATTGCTCACCTTCCATGTGTATGTAGGCTCTCTGTTGTTTTTGTTGCTATTGAAAACCACCCTTACTCCATAGTTATCTGATAGATGGAATGGGAATAGTTCAATCTTTTTATATCTGTTAAGGTCTGTTTTGTGATGATTATATGGTCAGTTTTGGAGACGGTACATTGAGGTGCTGAGAAGAAGGTATATTCTTTTGATTTAGGATGAAATTTCTATAGATATCTATTAAATCCATTTGGTGCAAAACTTCTGTTAGTTTAACTGTGTCTGTTTAGTTTGTGTTTCCCTGATCTGTCCATTGAGGATAGCAGGGAGTTGAAATCACCCACAATTATTGCAATGTGTGATTTGAGCATTAGTAAAGTTTCTTTAATGAATGAGGGTGCCCTTGTATTTGGAGGAAAAATGTTCATAATTGAGAGTTCTTCTTGGTAGATTTTTCCTTTGATGAACATAGAGTGTCCTTCTGTGTCTTTTTTCCTTCATAGTCTATTATTTTGGATATTAGAATGGCTACTCCAGCTTTTTTCCTGGGACCATTTGCTTGTAAAATTGTTTTCCAGCCTTTTACTCTGAGGTACTGTTTGTCTTTGACACTGAGAGGTGTTTCCTGTATGGAGAAAAATGTTGGGTCCTGTTTATGTATCCAGTCTGTTATTCTATGTCTTTTTATAGGGAAATCAAGTCCATTGACGTTAAGAGATATTAAGGAATAGTGATTGTTGTTTCCTGCTATTTTTTTATGTAATTTTTATGTTTGTGTGGTTATTTTCTTTTGGGTTTGTTGAAAGAAAATTAATTTCTTGCTTTTTCTAGTGTGTAGTTTCCCTCCTTTTGTCGTTTTGTTTTTTTTTTGTTCATTATCCTTTGAAGGGCTGGATTTATGGAAGGATATTGTCTAAATTTGTTTTTTGTTATGGAATACCTTGATTTCTCTATCTATGTTAATTGAGAAATTTGCTGGGTATAGCAGCCGAGGTTGGCACTTGTGTTCCATTAGGTTCTGTAAGACATCTGCCCAGTTTCTTCTGGCTTTCATAGGCTCTCATAAGACGTCTGATGTAAAACTGATAGGTCTACCTTTATATGTTACTTGACTTTTTTCCCTTAGTGATTTTCACATTCTTTATTTGTTTAGTGCATTTGGCTTTTTAATTATTATGTGTCAGGAGGAATTTCTTTTCTGGTCAAATCTATTTGGAGTTCTATAGGCCTCTTGTATGTTCATGGGCATCTCTTTCTTTAGGTGAGGGAAGTTTTCTTCTATAATTTTGTTGAAAACATTTACTGGCCCTTTAAGTTGGAAATCTTCACTCTCTTCTATATCTATAATCCTTAGGCTTGGGCTTCTCATTTGTCCTCGAATTCCTGGGTGTTTTGGGTCAGGAGCTTTTTGCGTTTTGCATTTTCTTTGATTGTTGTGTCAATGCTTTCTATGGTATCTTCTGCATCTGAGATGCTCTCTTCTATATCTTGTATTCTGTTGTTGATGCATCCACGACTCCCGACTTTTTCCCTAGGTGTTCTATATCCAGAGTTGTTTCCCTTTGTGATTTCTCTATTGTTTTTACCTCAATTTTTAGGTCCTGGATTTTTTTTCAATTCCTTCACCTTTTTGTTGTGTTTTCCTGTAGTTCTTCAAGGGATTCTCCCTGTTTACTTGTGTTCTCCTGTATTTCTTTAATGGAGTTATTTATGTCCGTCTTGAAGCCCCCCCCCCCCATCAGCTTCATGAGTTGTGATTTTAAATTCAACTCTTCCTTCTATGGTGTGTTGGGGTATACAGGACTTGCTGTTGTGGGTGAATTGTGTTCAAATGGTGCCATGTTGCCTTGATTTCTGTTAGTAATGTTGCTTCATTTGCCTTTTGCCATCTGATTATCTCTGGTGTTAGTTGGTCCTGCTGTATCTGACTGGAGCTTGTCCCACTTGTGTGGCTGCAAGTCTGTCTCAAAATCCCTGGGTGACCCACTCTCTCCTGGTACGCAGTGTTGTGGTACTGCCCAGCTCCATGGTGCAGGTGGGGTCCTGGTGGCCTGAGTCCCAAGTGATGGTACATTTGGCATTCCCTGCATTCCTGGCTATAACAGCTTGCTCAATTGCAGGAGGGAAGATGGTGGCCTCACCTCTAACAGTTGGACTTTCTGCAGAGCACATGTCCCATGGCAGGATAGGTGTACAGATGTTTGTGGTGCTGCCCAGCTCCTAGATGCAGGTGGGGCCCTGGCGGACAGAGTCCCACGTGATCTTACACTCAGCTGTTTCATGCATTCCTGACTGTAACAGCTTGCTCAGATGCAGGAGTGAAGATGGTAGCCTCCCAAGTGTTGTGATTAAAGGCATATACCACTACTACCTGGCCTACACTTTTCTTAACAGTTGAATTTGCATTATGTAAATGTTCCACCTTTCAATATATCCTCCTCAGTTCATGGATGTATGGCCTCTTTCTAAAGACAGATTTTTCCTTGCTCAGGCTTCCCATGGCCTCACTCTATAATTCAGAATGGCTTTTAACATGTGGTTGACCTGCTTCAGACTTAGAGTTGCTGGGATAACAGGTTTGTAATAATAATCCTTATTTACTTACTTATTTATTTATTTATTTATTTTAATTTTGGCTCTGAGTTTTGCTTGTTGAGATAGAATCTCTCCCTGTAGTGTGGACTAGACAAAAATCTTTAGTTTTCTAGACTGTTGTTAAGCTAAAAATAGTTATACTAGTCTTTTGTGTCCCAATAATACATTCATGAAACCCATGAACAAGAAAGAATTTCTTAATCCTTCCAGTTTCCATCTGGGCCTGGAGCTGAGTATGTGCCACATGTTTCCATACCCAAATCCCACTGGGAGAGAGCTAGTCTCCTAGGAGTGCTAACATACTTGAGAGCACAGCAAAATCCATCATTTCTGCTCTGAGGGACCCACCCAGACCCCTCAGGACACAGGAACAGAGGAACAACGTGGGACAGGATCCTTTCAGTTTCTTTCTGCACCTGGAGCTAATCCTGTACCACAGCTCTTTGTATTCAAATTTTGCAGGGAGAGAACTGGTCTTCCAGAAGTGCTGACACATGGAAGAACACATGCAAAATCACTACTTCTGCTCAATTACCTGGACCAAGAGGGAACAGTCCAAACCATGAGAGCACAGGAACCAAGAAACACCCTGGAAAAGGATCCTTCCAATTTCCATCTGCACCTCTGAGCTGTCGCTGTGCCATATATCTCCATACCCAACTCCCACCAGGAGAGAATTGGTCTCCCAGGAGTGTTGTTGACATAATAGGCTTAGAGGATGGTAAAGCCACACTCAGAGACAGCAAGACTACCTAACACCAAAGTTAACCAGATGGCAAGAGGCAAGTGCAAGAACATAAACAACAGAAACAAAAGCTACTTGGCATCATCAGAACCATGGTCTCTTACGACAGCAAGCCCTGGTTACCCCCAACACACTGGAAAAGCAAAACCCTGATTTAGAAACACAACTGATGATGATAGAGGACATGAAGAAGGACAGAAATAACTCCCTTAAAGAAACACAAGAGAAAACAGGTAAATGGGTAGAAACCCTTCAAGAGGAAACACAAAAATCCCTTAAAGATTTACTGGAAAACACAAACAAGCAGATGAAAGAATTGAACAAAGTCATCTAGAATCTAAAAAGACGGAAAGAGAAACAATAAAGAAAAGCAAACAGAGAGACAAACCTGGAGATAAAAAACCTAGGAAAGAGATCAGAAGTCATCAATGCAAGCATCACCGACAGAATACAAGAGCTAGAAGAGAACATGTCAGGTGCAGAAGATACCATAGAAAACATTGACACAACATCCAAAGAAAATGCAAAATGCAAAAAGCTCAAAACAAAATATCCAGGAAATCAATGACACCATGAGAAGACCAAACCTCAGGATAAAAGGTATAGAAGAGAGTGAAGATTCCCAACTTAAAGGACCAGTAAATATCTTCAACAAAATTACAGAAGAACACTTCCTTAACCTAAAGAAAGAGATACTCATAAACATATAAAAAGCCTACCAAACTCCAAATAGACTGGAGCAAAAAAGAAATTCCTCCTGTCACATAATAGTCAAAACATCAAAAGCATAAAACAAAGAAAGAATATTAAAGGCAGTAAGGGGAAATTGTCAAGTAACATATAAAGGTAGACCTATCAGAATTACACCAGATTTTTCAGCAGAGATTATAATTAGAATATCCTGGGCAGATGTCATATAGGCCCTAAGAGAACACAAATGCCAGCCCAGGCTTCTATACCCAGCAAAACTCTCAACTAACATAGATAGAGCAAACAAGATATTCTATGACAAAACCAAATTTATACACTATATTTCCACAAATCCAGCCCTGCATAGGATAATATAAATCTGCAAATCGAGGAGGGAAATTGCTCCCTAGAAAAAGCAAGAAAGTAATATTCTTTCAACAAACACAAAAGAAGATAGCCACCCAAACATAATTCCAACTCTAATAACAAAAATAAGAGGAAGCAACAATCACCATTCCTTAATATATTTTAACATCAATGGACTCAATCTCCCAATAAAAAGACAAAGACTAAACTCTGAATATGTAAACTGGACCCAGCATTTTTCTGCATACAGGAAACACATGTCAATGACAAAGACAGATATTTCGTCAGATTAAAAGGCTGGAAAACAATTTTCCAAGCAAATGGTCCTAAGAAACAATCTGGAGTAGCCATTTTAATATTGAATAAAATTGACTTTCAACCTAAGGTCAATCAAAAAAGATAAGGAAGGTCATTTGATACTCATCAAAAAAAAATCTGTCAAGAACTCTCAATTCTGAACACTTTTTCTCCAAATGCAAGGGCATACATATTCATAAAAGAAACTTTACTAAAGCTCAAAGCACACATTGCACCTCATACAATAATAGTGAGAGACTTCACCACACTACTCTCATTAAGGGACAGATAATGGAAACAGAAACTAAATAGAATCACAGTGAAAGTAACAGAAGTTATGAGCCAAATGCATTTAACAGATATTTATAGATCATTTCATCGTCATGGTACCTTTGCCTAAGTTGACCATATTATTGGTCACAAAGCAAGACTCAGCAGAAGCTGACCCAAAGTCTAATTGTTTATAACATCACTGACTGAAAAAAGCAAAACTCACAAATAATAAATAAAATAAAAATAACAAAACTCAAATCAAAATCCTTCRGATCTGAACATCTTAAATTCCTCCAGAGAAGTTATTTAAAAGATTGTTTAGACAAATTTCCACTGTCCTCTTTATGAATGCACACGACCAATTATTTTTAAGTTAAATAAAGAACAGAAATAAAAGCCACTTTTGAAGTCACTACTTAACATCACAAAATATGATTTTCATCTATTTTTAAACATATTATTGTRTAAGATTTTATATAATATAATCTTACAATTATATGAAGTAGATTGTTGAACCTAAAGTAAAATATTATTTTAACCTCAGATATATAAGATATTAAAACATTCATCACTGTTTCTGTGCAGTATGCTATACTCTCATAAGCTAATACATTGTAATTGATACAAGAGTTTTAAAAGTGATTTGCCAATTGTTTCTTTATCTATACAATAAATAATTGAATTATAATTTAGTGAGTGTATGGTTCTAGACCAAGGAAAGGATRACTTTCATGAAAATGTTGAAATAATGGATATTCAAATGGGCTATGATAAAAACATATTAAAATAGAATGGTATTCCATAATCTTCAGCAATTAGCCCCCCAAAACCAATCCATTAGTTACTTTAAGTCTGTTAACATCCCCATTTTCCCTAATTCACACTTGTAGAAAATAAGGCAATACCTTTAGCAATAATTATAGCTGGAAAATAACCTCAGCAATAACTGCCATAAAAGGCCAGGATTGATTAATATTTAAATGTTCCTAATTTTGTTTCTGGTGTTAATGTGGGACACAAATGATAATTCTACACTGTCATGACCTCACATAGAATGCTTCTGCTAGTCTGTCAACCATATAAACATTCTTAAAACAACAGAACACTATCTGAATACTTCTCAATGCTCTTGCATGGAGAGTTGTCATTCTGCCTCTTAATCAATGCTAAATCTAAAGAATTGTGGCTGGTTCTTTTTGTAAGTTCATATTAGTCTCTATTGGCTGTCTTAAGTGACTACCCAATCATCATTTCTGTCTTTGCTTTGATTTTTGGAAAACTTTTTGCTTTATCAAGAGTATTGAATGTAAGATCAATATGGTTTATGGCACATCACTAACCTATATGGTTATCTATGGAATTGACTAATTCTAAGATTTTGGCAACAATAGTGCCCTGGGCGCCAAGCTTTCTCTTAAGTCATAATAGAGACTGAGATAGGATTGTCTTCTAACCTAAGATTCACAGGATTCAGAGAGCTTGATCAGTTTTAGATCTTGATATGATTTCAAGTATATAAATGCTGCTAGAGAAGGAGTAGAACAAGGTAAATACCTGGAACCTGTGGTAATTCCTTCACAAACTGGGTCACATTTCACAAGCCATGATATATAAAATTTTTACCCTTAAACTTTTATGTTCATTTTACATAAAGTACTCATATTATGTTAATATTCTTTTTTCTATTTTGTCTCTTGTGCTATTATATATTATTTGTAATTCTGTAGGGAGGCTGTATTAATTTGAAGAAGACTTACCCTGTAGGCTCATAGGGAGTGGCACTATGGGCAGGCTTGATTTTGTTGTTTTAGGTGTGGCTTTAGTGGAGGCAGTACATCACTATGTATCAGGCTTTTAGGTCTCAGATGCTCATGACACAGTGTGGCAGTCTTTCTCTGCTGCCACTAGAAAAAGATGTAGAAATCATAGCTCCATCTCCAGCACCACAGATGCCTGAATGTCGTCATACTTCCTGCCACAATAATGGATTAAATCTCTGAACTGTAAGCCAACTCTAATTAAATGTTTTTCTTTATAAAAAATGTTATGGTCATGGTTACTCCTCACAACAATAAATCCCTAAGTAAGATAGAATTATAGGACATGACTGTTTGCAATAAACAATCCTAAAATAAGTATTTTTCTATTAGCACCAGTTCATGAAAAATAAATAGTTTCCAAAATATATTGAAGTCTATTTAATAAGACACAATTTTACATAAATTTGCAAGGCAATTAAATAAGATCTGTTCTCTTATTTTTCCCCATATAGCACCAGTTGTTAATGAAAACACAATGATTTATATTCTTATCCCTTTTTTTCTTTAAATATTTTATACAATTTATGGTACAGTAAAATAATTGCTGATTAGTAAAAAATATATTGTACAATTTAAATTTAGAATATTTTAGTATGTTAGAAAACATATCTATTGACTAAATTATTTAGAATTTAATATTTTAATCTTAAAAAGCACACACTGAGGAAAATCAGTAGATAGAATATAAAGTCATCATTTGCTGAGTTGGTTATTTTTAGAAAACAAACCCAGTACATTTTAATTTCCAATTAAATTAATATGACAATTCAACACTATTTATTGATCATCTGCCATTTGAACATTTATTGCTGTCTTCTCACCCCTTTTATAGAGGCAAGGTCAACAAGAATCTTATTAAAGACAAGATCTGGATTTCAATGAATCCTTACATGGAGAAACGTATTATCATATTCTCCCATACCATACTCAGATACCTAGACATTAGTATGAAAACACAATCAACCAGTAGCCACAATGGTGACTGTAGACCCATTACAGTAGGCCCCAAGAAATGCAATACAGTTGAAGCATGAGTGGAAGACTTTAATTAGCCTTTATGAATATGGTAGGGCTCCTTAAAGAGTATATCAATAAATCTGTTAATGAAATATTTAAAAACAAAAACAATTAACGGAATAAAATAAATAAAACATTTCAGGACATGAAAGTGGAAATAGAAACAATAAAGAAAACTTAAAGTGGTAGAAAAATGAAAAAAGAATATTTAGGAACTCAAATAAGAAAGCCAGAGACAATTATTAACAGTGTTATACAAAATCTGGAAGGCAGAAATTCAGGTACTGCCTTCCAGATACAAACTATACAAAATAGATACCATTTGGGAAAAATGCTAAGTAAAAAAATCAACAACAAAACAACGACAACAACAACAACAATATGGGACACTATGAAAAGACCAAAGTAAGATATTAATAAGAGAGAAAGAAAGAACCCAGATTAAAGTCATAAAAATAATTTCAGCAAAATTGTAGAATTGTTTTCTAATATAAAGTAGCAGAGATGCCTATTAAGAGAAAAGAAACATATAGAACACAAAATAGACAGGATAACAAAAGAGAGTCCCTTCTGCACATAATAATCCTAACACTAAACTTATTAAACAGAAATTATATTAAAAGCTGTAATGAAAACTCTAAGTCTTAAATGAATACAGACACATTAGATTAACAGTTAATTTCTCAATGGAGAATTAAAGGCCATGAGGGTCTTGAAAGATGTTTACAAACTCCTTTTAAGAGTCCACATGTGCCATACCATACTGCTAGAACTAGAAAAACTTTCAATCACAATAGACCTTTTGCAGGGTGGTAGGGGGGAGTCAGGGTTTCTCTGTGTAGCCCTGGCTGTCGTGGAACTCACTCTGTAGACCAGGCTGGCCTTGAACTCAGAAATCTGCCTGCCTCTGCTTCTCAAGTGCTGGGATTACAGGCATGTGCCACCATACCAAATTTAAGTACTATCATTCTACATTCTACAAATCCAGTTGTACAGAAGGTAGGAGAAGGACAACTTTACCCTGAAGATAATAACTACATCCCGGGAAACACAGGAAACAAATAATGTCAGAGCATCAAATCAAAAGTGGAAAAAAAAGCACACATCATCACAACAAAATAACAGGAATGAAAATACTACTCTCTGATATCTCTCAAAATCAGCATCCTAATTCCCCAGTAAAAAACAGACTAACAGAATGGATTTGAAAATAGAATCCATCCTTTAACTGTATACAAGAATCACACCTTAACATCAAGGATAGATACCACATCAGGGAAGATATTCCAAAGAAATGGACCTATGAAGCAAGATTGTAGAGCCTTTTTATTATCTGTCACAATAAGCTTCAAAACAAAATCAATCAGAATAAATAGGGATGCTACTTCCTCAATAAAGAAAAATTATACCAAGAGGGCATTTCTGCTGCTGCCTGCAGCTATAGCAAACTGGGATCCTAGAAGAGAAGATGGAGATAGATGTGGGGAGGCAAAAAATAAAGAATGGGCATTAGGACAACAGTTGCTGTTCGAGAAGCCAAGTTTATATGGTCAACTCACAATTTAAGGGTTATCAGGTGAGTCGCTTCCTTGCAAAGTTAAGAATCAGCTCAGCATGTGTGGGCTCCACACTGTTCAGCACATAGACTGCTTGATTGAGGAAACTGTAGGTGTGGTGGATCTTGATTCCAGAACTTCACACCAGGTGCTGGCTAGCCTTGACTCTCAGGTAATAAACAGGAGGCTGTATTGTTCTAAGGAGAACAAAGGGCCAGAACTTCATGAGCTGAGAGATAGTGGCTAGTGTAGAGGTTCGAAAACCCCTGCTCAAAGGGAGTACACAATTCCTCGCTTTCCATTAATTTTAAGAAAAACTAGTGTATAAATATCCTTCAAAAGACAGCTAGCTGTCTATAACTGGAGGGGGGGAACAGTGATTTTGATTCCTCTTAAATAATATATGACATCTTTTGCAGAGGAGAAGTAATAGGCTTCCTTATTATTATTTTAAGGACAGCCTTTCAACATCAACCTCTATGTAATCAGGTGTGCTTCCTGGGGACTCAGGCAGAAACATGGTCCTCCCCAAGCAGTGTTTTGCCTTGCATCTCTCACTGGTGCCCATTTCTGCTCATAAACAGACACACATAGATCTGAGTTCTATGTGGCTCCATGAAGGAGATCCACTCATAAAGTAAATGCCCTGTAAGTGTCTAATACTGGATGGCCCTCACAGCCTACCTTTCTTCATGGCAATGAAAATTGTCCTGAGGAGCCGCTGAGCTATGTCTGAAAGAGACCTTCTTGAGACACAAAAGAAGAGATTAGAAGGGAGAACCACTTTGACTTTGTCTCTGGAAGGCCCAAGGTATTCAATTCATATGTATATTAGTAGCTCTCTAAAACAAAAGCTAACCTCTGGAGGAGGAGGTATCTTTGTGAATCAACAGAGATTGTCCCTTTTTTTAGGTAAGTACCAGATAAGTCAGCTGATAAAGATTATTAGCCATCTTCATAATTGGGATATCCAATATTGGATTTATTTCTAGACCAGTCTGTGATTGAGTCAACAGATCACATTAAAAGAAAGATAAGAGTTATTATAACTTCTCCTTTAGATTAATTTTTCTAAGTTAGTTTAACAGTCTCCAATTTCTCTGTCCCACAAATTCTAAAAGCTTGAAGCAAGGCGATTTATTTAATCTGGGACATTTGACAAAGCATACTCAAAATAGCTTTTCTGTTACCACTGTCTGGGCACTCAGCAAGCGCACTGTCAACATTATCTTCAGTACCACACCAATCACTCTGGCAGCTAGCATGCTTTTGCAACATTCTGCGGGGGAAAAAAAAACATTAACATGCCTTCTTCCCCAATATTAAGTCAGGATCATGTCATATGGCAATAAGTGAATTCTTCCATCTCACCTAGGCATCAGTATGCCTACTTATAGGATGCCATATACACTCAGCAAGGAGTTCCTTGGCATTCAAATTTTATTTTTTTAAATATATAAGCATAATTTAAATAATATGCATGGAGATACAGTTTCCCCTCTCTTTTCTTTTTTAAGAAGATATTGTTTTAAAATATCCATATTACCTTGTCCTTGAGGATAATAAAGAATTAAATTGTCAAAGACATCTTATATGTTTGATAACTTTTATTCATTAAATAGCCAGTTTCACTGTCTGTTTTAATTTAAGTTGGAACACCAAGCATAGACAATATTATAGGCAATACTATGTAAGTATAGAAAATAAACATAACATTTTTAGTTATTTTTTCTGTTAGAGCAGTTGCAACTAAAAAGCCTAAGAATATATCATTAGTAACATGTACATATTTTATTTTCTAAATTAGAAATATGAGTATCGGGCCGGGTGTGGTGGCGCACGCCTGTAATCCCAGCACTTGGGAGGCAGAGGCAGGCGGATTTCTGAGTTCGAGGCCAGCCTGGTCTACAGAGTGAG
>BDUI01001203.1:42324-52537 GCA_002335545.1 Apodemus speciosus
GGAGCTGGGCGGTGGTGGTGCACGCCTGTAATCCCAGCACTCTGGGAGGCAGAGGCAGGTGGATTTCTGAGTTCGAGGCCAGCCTGGTCTGCAGAGTGAGTTCCAGGACAGCCAGGGCTATACAGAGAAACCCTGTCTCGAAAAAACCAAATCCAAAAAACAAAAAACAAACAAAAAAAAGGTGCCTCGGGCACAGGAAGGATGGAAACACATCTTCGCACTGTACAAAAACATCACCCCATCTGTCCCTTTTTTTTTTTTTTTTCACCACCACRCCTGGCCCCACCTGTCCCTTTCCTACTGCCCAGGGCCCTGCTCCTACCCGTCCTCAKCCCTGATACAGTTCTGCCATCGGACGCTGCCTTACCTCAAAGCAACCCATTCCCACCAGCAAGCCCTTGGAAGTATCAGTGTGGAGAGGGCTGAGCCAGCTTCGTGGGAGGGACACAGACATTTGACGCTCAGGGTTGACCCTAAGTTRCTGAACCTTTTATAAGGAGTCTGGGTAGCACTGGTTAAAATTCTACAAATGAGAAGCACTTAGCAGTGGGGTAGGTGCCTGCCTATAACCCCAGGACTTGGAAGGTGCATGCAGGAGGATCAGGAGTTCAAGGTCTACCCTCTATGGCCACATAGGGAATTTGAGGTCAGCATGGACTAATCACACGAGGCCCTGCCTCAAAAGAAACAAACGGGGCTGGAGAGAGGGCTCAAAGGTTAAGAGCACTGGCTGCTCCTCCAGAACCCCAGCACTCACATTACAGTTCGCCACTGTCTGGAACTTCAGTTCCTGAGTACCCGACACCCTCTTCTGACTGCTACATGTGGTACACAGACATATACATATAAAATAATATGTAAAAATGGTTAGAAGATGGATTTAAAAAAAAACTAAACAATAATAACAAAAGCATCAGAGGAGTATTTGGCACTGTGAATTTGTGAGCTCCTTCCCTGGCCACTCACCACAGCTGTAGTTTCTGCTTTGGGTAGGGCTGAAATCTTGGTCTGGCTAGAGTCACCAGACCAAGGCTGTGTAGGGTTGTGGTCCTGAGTCCACTCTGCCACAGGACATGGCGACTTGGGAAGGCAGAACATGGGGAGTTTGACTCTGCCCCACGAGGCTGTGTATGGATGTTTTGCCTACGTGTATGTTTGTGTACTACATGTGTGTATGGTGCCCCAGGAAGTCAGAAGAGAGCATTAGATGCCCTGGAACCAGAGTTGCAGATGTTTGTGACCACTGTGTGAGTGCTGGGAATTGAACCTGGGTCTTCTAGAGCAGCTGGTGTTCTTAACTGCTGACCCAGCCCTCCAGCCCTTGAACTGAGTTTTGAGCAAGGACCAGGTACCCATTAGTCAGCCCATGGCTTTATGATACGGCCTGAGCCAGCTTCCCTGGTGAGAAGAGCCAACCAGCTCACTCCTCTTGGGAGAGTGCAGCCACATAACATGGGGAGACATCTTGAGGTGGACAGCCTACTACAAGGAACAGACGAGGGGACGTCAGAGCATGACAGAACAGGGTATGCCTCTGTAGTCATAGCTGTTGCCGTGATCCTGTGGTGGACCTGGATGGAGTCCTGGCTTTCTTTCAGGGTTTCTCAACAAAATCACAGTTGACTGACTAGGCTTAGGCTGCTGTTGTGACCCTTTAATACAATTCATGTTGTGGTGACTCCTACCATTAAATAATTTTTGTTCTACTTCATAACTTTAATTTTGCTACTGTTATGAATCATAACGGGAATATCTGTGTTTTCTGATGGTCTTGGACAAACCCTGTGAAAGGGTCATTGGACCCTCAAAGGGGTCTGGACCCACAGGTTGAGAACCACTAAAGACTCGAGCCAGTTAGCAGGTGCGTCTTATGCCTGCATCTCGCCAGTCCTTTTGTTTGTTTGTCTGAAGTTTTAAAGACTTTCACCAATAAATAATAAACATTTTAAGGCAACTAAAAGTGATAGGAAATCTTTGCAGTATTCTGCCTTTGTCTCTCCCCTCCTGGGTCTGTCAGTTGGTTGCTACAGTTTGGATCTTAAATGTCTTCAAGAATTGCGTGTTGAGTCTCTGTTGGGGCTTTCTGTTTGTCTGTCTGGTTGGTTGATTTGGTTTAAGACAGGATTTCTCTGTGTAGCCCTGGCTGTCTCAGGACTCACTCACTTCTCCATGTGAGTTTTTAATCTCGGGGATTTTGCTACAGCCACACACACACACACACACACACACACACACACACACANACACACACACACACACACACACACACACACACACACACACACATCAACTCACACTGGTATTGTGAGGACCCAGGTGATTGGCTCAGGAGGGAAAGCGGACCTTATTAGAAAAGAATTGCCTTTATTGGTCTCAACACATCAGGGAACAACCCCAAGGGTTGAGGCCAAGCACAGCTCAGAAATCTCAGGAGGGCACTGCTCTGGTCAAGGGCAGTTCTCTAAGACACTGAAAGGCACGTTAATGCCCCAGCGGCTGTCTGGAGTAAGGGTCACAGTGAAGGCAGAAAAAAGCCCAAGGTCTGGCAGGGAAACCCTGAAAGGGATTTTTGTGGTGAACTGAAAAGCTGCCTCAGATTTCAAGGAATTTATAGTCACGTGCATGCGCAGTGAGGTGCATGCGCAGTGAGGTGCATGCGCAGTGAGGTGCATGCGCAGTGAGGTGCCTGTGCAGAACTGACCTGCGTCTCACCGGAGCAGAGCCTTAGAGCTGAAGAGGTTATGGCGGAGCGGCAAGCATCTTGGCTGCTGTTAAAGACAAGCCTCGGCACAGAGCTAGAAGCCATGCTATCTCTCTGGACAACTGTTACCAGTGCAAATGTAAGCCGTATCATCCAGACGTCAAACAGAAATTGAGCTAGCCTGGTAGGCATGCCTGCGATCCCAGCAATGGGGCGCACTGGGCAAGAGAATCATGTGAAGACAGCCTTGGGCTCCATATTAAGACGGAGGACAGACTCGATGGTGCCAGGTACCCGGGAGGCAAACCAGAATCTCTGTGAGTTGGAAGCCAGCCTGTTTTACATAGTGAGCACCAGGATCACCAAGAGTACATAGAGACCCTGTCTCAAAAACAAACCACCACCACCACCACCACCACCACCCAACAACAAAAACCCCATACCCTCTATCTCAAAACCACAAACAATAAAATAATGATAATGGAGTATCCAGATGTGCTGGTGCATACCTATGATCCCAGTACTCCAGAGGTGGTGGCAGGAGGTTCACAAATTCAAGCTCATCCTGGACTACAATAGCAAGGTACTCTTTAAAATAATAATAATGAAATGAAGTGGGAGTCACTCAGGGGAGAGTAGAGCTGCACCACGATCCTACTTCATTTCCCTGACTGTAGCCCCTTCTCAGCCCACAAAAGCCACCAAAGGTTTCCTCAAATAAAATATTTATTTTAAAGTTCTAGTTTAATGGTGTTTATTTTGTGAAGTCTATTATTCTAAGAGTTCTGTTTGTGAAGAAAAAAAGTTAAAAACAGGATTACTGATATATAATATATATTATATAATATGTATAATATGTTATATATCAGTTCAAAAAAAAGAGGGAGGGAAGAAATGCCCCCTGCCCCCAGAGTTTCTCTGTGTAGCCCAGGCTGTCCTGGGACTAGTACAGACCAGCCCTCGGACTCGGAGATCCACCTGAGTCTGCCTCCTCAGTGTGTGCCTCACTATGGCCCAGTATAGATTGTTATTTTTGTTCATTATTGACCAGGTTATAAAAAACCAAAACAACACAAAGGCTGGCAATGGTGGCGCACACCTTTAGTCCCTGCACTTAGGAGGCAGAGGCAGGTGGATTTCTGTCTACGAGGCCAGCATGGTCTACAGAGTGAATGCCAGGGCAGCCAGGGCTACATGGAGAAACCCTGTCTCAAAAAACTAAAACCAAACCAAAGTGCAGCAAGTCTGATTTTTGATCCCTGTGTCTATGAAACCCGGGCTGAAAGTTCTGAACCTCCCCTTCTCTCCTGCTGCCTGTCTCCAGTGAAAAGGACACTCACTACCTGTATGTGCAGGGCTCCCCGTCCCAGTGCCTAACACAGCCTTGGCTGAGAGCTGGCGCCCCTGAGTACTACTGTATCAATCTGTGAAATGGAGGTGTCCTGAATGTTCAGGACCCTACACCTATGGAGGGCCCCTCCCCACCCAACCCAACCCTGCCACTCGGTGCCCTCCTTAGTCTGACCACRCGCTGTGTTCTGCCCGCAGTATATATCTTGATTTGGTTAAAAAGAAAGCCAAGTATTTATTGTCAGTTGATGAAGGAGCGGAGGTACCTGCCCTTCCCCCACACTTCTGCTAACGACTTCCATTCATCCACAAACACTAAGTGCCTTCAGTATACAGTGGCTGCTGTGGGACTATTTGAAGCCTTCTGTTTCAATTCATGCGATGGGCCAAGGGCTGTGTAAAGAAGATGTWTCCACCCTGGAGGAAGCGGAAGGAAACAGCAGTGATTTAAACAATCACACCCCCGCAGAGATCAGGGTACTAGTCTTAGAGGCAAGGACCCTTCGCTGGACTTAGGAGGAAAAAAAAGGTGGAGCCTTAATCAATACCATACGCACTCTGAAAGCTGTAGTACAAAACCCGCTGGAAACAGGGGCTGTGGACAAATAGTTTGGAGAAGAGAGTGGGACTCCGAGTTTTTCCACTTCGCTGTTCACAACGGGCAGAATGCAGAAAATTAAGAAGCCTTCTTCCTATAAAACAGGACCGACGAGGATGGGATTCGAACCCACGCGTGCAAAGCACAATGGATTAGCAGTCCATCGCCTTAACCACTCGGCCACCTCGTCCCATACATGATGGTGCTTTCCACATTCCCATATCTCCCATCTCCTGCGCACCTTCGCGTTTTATTCATAACTCCGATACTCACCCGGAAAAGTTCAGAAGAAGAAACAATAACAAAGAGGTGTTTTAATTTCCTCTCCGAAGGATTCAACCGAGAACCACGCCATCACGTCAGTGATGCAGCCAAGCTCTACCGGGGTTCCTTTCCCCGCGGCCGGGTGAGCGCACCGAAGTTTCAGGACGCGCTAAGGCTGGGGTGGGGGTGGGGGAGCTCTGCGTCCAGTTCCCCAGGGAAAGAAACCCGTACAGGGGTCCCCCGCCTCGCGCCGAGACCGCGGCTAGCTTCAGCGTTTGCAAAGCGCGCGCCGAGCAACCACGGCTGCAGTAGCTCCTCCTCTCTCACAGAGGGCGAGCTGGCACGCGCCTCCGAGGAGAGCGGGTGGTGGGCGGGGCTGCGCGTAGAGCTCGGCTGGCCTCGGCTGGCCTCGGCTGCGCTCGGGAGGCTGCGGTAAATCCGGGCTTGCGGTGGCTGGCAGAGGCTACGGCCGGGTGGTCCCTGCTTCGTGCCGGGATCCCCGAGAGCCATGCAAATGTCCTACGCCATCCGATGCGCCTTCTACCAGCTGCTGCTGGCCGCGCTCATGTTGGTGGCAATGYTGCAGCTGCTCTACCTATCGCTGCTCTCCGGACTGCACGGCCAGGAGGAGCAGGAACAGTATTTCGAGTTCTTCCCGCCGTCCCCDCGATCCGTAGACCAGGTAAAGTCTCAACTCCGCGCCGCACTGGCCTCCGGAGGCGTTCTGGATGCCAGCGGCGATTATCGCGTCTATAGGGGTCTACTGAAGACCACCATGGACCCCAACGATGTCATCTTGGCCACGCATGCCAGTGTGGACAACCTACTACACCTGTCCGGACTTCTGGAGCGCTGGGAGGGTCCGCTGTCCGTTTCAGTGTTCGCGGCCACCAAAGAAGAGGCGCAGCTGGCCACGGTGCTGGCCTACGCGCTGAGCAGCCACTGCCCGGAGATGCGCGCTAGGGTCGCCATGCATCTCGTGTGCCCCTCGCGTTATGAGGCTGCTGTGCCCGACCCCCGAGAGCCTGGGGAGTTTGCCCTGCTGCGGTCCTGCCAAGAGGTCTTTGACAAGCTAGCAAGGGTGGCCCAGCCCGGGATTAATTATGCACTGGGGACCAACATCTCCTATCCCAATAACCTGTTAAGGAATCTGGCTCGAGAAGAGGCCAACTATGCCCTGGTGATTGATGTGGACATGGTGCCCAGCGAAGGGCTCTGGAGAGGCCTAAGGGAAATGTTGGATCAGAGTAACCACTGGGATGGCACAGCCCTGGTGGTGCCTGCGTTTGAAATCCGCCGATCCCGCCGGATGCCGATGAACAAGAACGAGCTAGTGCAGCTCTATCAGGTGGGCGAAGTCCGGCCCTTCTATTATGGGCTGTGCACGCCTTGCCATGCGCCCACCAACTACTCCCGCTGGGTCAACCTGCCAGAAGAGAGCTTGCTGAGACCTGCCTACGTGGTGCCCTGGAGGGACCCCTGGGAACCATTTTATGTGGCTGGAGGAAAGGTGCCCACATTTGATGAACGCTTTCGGCAGTATGGCTTCAATCGAATCAGCCAGGTACTTAAAAGGGAGACAGCATGTGGGACCAAGACTGGAGGTGTGTCAGGGGTGGAGTGGCCACTGGCGGTTGGACGGAGAATTGGGGACAGTGGAGTGATGCTTTAGGGGTGATCATGTGGGCCCTGGGRATATCATTAAGTTATGATTAAATTATTGTGACCTCTCTCTGTCTCTCTCCCTCCTTCTCTTCCCTCTCCCCTCCTCCATCTCTCCCTCCCCCACCCCTTCTCCAGGCCTGTGAACTGCACATGGCAGGGTTTAATTTTGAGGTGCTGAACGAAGGTTTTCTGGTTCATAAGGGATTCAAGGAGGCATTGAAGTTTCATCCCCAAAAGGAGGCTGAAAACCAGCGCAATAAGATCCTTTACCGTCAGTTCAAGCAGGAGTTGAAGGCTAGGTACCCCAGCTCTCCCCGCCGATGCTGAGTCCTTTTCTTCCACAGTCAGAATTTTCAGCATCTGGTTCCTCGGGCCTGACTGGGGTAAGAAACGTGCCTCCACTTTAGAGGTAGCTGTGGTTTCGGAACACTGGACTTGACCATGGGGTGCTGGGAGCCAAGTCTCAGCTTTACCACTAACTAGCTGTGTGGCCTTGAGCAAATACTATTACTTCTCTGAGCCTCCATTACCCCGTCTGTAAAAAAGGAGGTGAAAATACCTACCTCACAGAACTGTTGGCTCAGATGAGATGCTGTATGTAAAAACATCTGTAAACTTTGTACAAATGTGAAGTATTATTAATATTGCTGCAGTGTTATGATATTGTTACTATTAACAATGTTGGGTAGATAGCGGCAGAGCAAAAAGTATGAATGGGCTAGAGGTGAGAAGCTTGAGTATTTAATAAAATGAGCCTTTTGGAAAGAAATATGAAAACTTAGAATGTAGTGCTCAGAACTGCGGTAGAACATAAGCTTTCTCGTTCTCTCACGCCTTCGTCCTCTGCCCTCCGAGATCCCTGAAGGAGGAAAGGGGTCGGTAGGCCCTGGGGGTTAAAGTCCCAGATCTGTGCCCTCCCTTAGGTTGGGCTGCTCATTTGCCTTCGGACGACTGTGTAAATAAACGAGTGTTACACCCACAGCTGGCTCTCTTACTCTCCTAAGCTGAGGGGTGGTGGGCCGGCGCATCGTGTTATACGGCGGTGGACCCAAGGACACTGACCACAATGCCAGGATAGGCTGAAGGCCTGGGAGACTGTGGGCCGGTTGCTATGGAGACCCGTCCGTATCCCGGCATGCCTGGATGCCAGCAGTTCCATTGTAAGTTCCACAGTGGGCGCCTCCTGATGACGCACACGGAAGCGTCGACACCTCCCGGAGAAAGAGGGACCTGCGCASCTCTGTCCGGGAGACCAACGGCGGCGGCGTTCACATCCTGGGTCCGACAGCTCTCCGGGAGTCTTGGACGTGAGGCCGGAGTTCCCAGTCCCTGCGGTGCGTATGGCCACGCCTGGTGCTGGGTTGGACTTCCGGGTTCGGAGCCAAAGCAGAGACTTAACCGGTCCGGCTCGCGCGCTGGCCTGAGAGGAGCCCGCGGTTCTGAGGGTGGATCGAGGATGGATACTCCCTTGCACCGCAGTTTGTTCCTTGTGTCTGTAGGGAGAGATCTGCTTTCCTTGGAGATGCTTATACCTCTGTAAAGAGAAATTTCTTGCACACCGCGCGTTACAGTGTGCCTCTTCCACTCCCTACAACCCTCAGCAATGGTATATGCCCCTATTTGTACCCGGATTGAGGAGGGACGGTTGTGACTTCATTTAACGAAGTCAGGATCAGAGTCAGCTGGAGGAAGGAGATCGTTGAGTTCACCTTGCGTCTTATAAAATATATATACCACGGCGAAAAGGAATTGCCAGTGCGGAGTATCTGAGGCTTGAGAAGGGGAACGGTGGGGCTGTTTTGGAGATCTGGGTTTTCAGAGCAGGAGGAAATGTTACTAAACGCTCCTGCAGGACCGGCACTGTAATTACCTGAATAGGTGTTGAAGGAGCGTTGGCCACCACTCCAAGTAGGGTTACCAAGGCGTAGAAGCCAGTCCCTGTACTGCAAAGGTTTCTTTTTGTTTAATTTGTATTTAGAAATATGCAGTCATCAGGTGAGTTGGCACTGCACTAGGTGAATAGGACAGACTGTTGCCCCTGTCCTCATGAAACACCCACATTTCCCTGGGAGGTCAGACATGAGAATGGGAAACTATGAATTAAAAAAAAAAAACAAAAACCCACAAGCTCGCGGGGGAGGGGGTGTGTGCCTACCCCACAGGGATGATTTACAGAGCAGCAACCAGAGAGGGAGAAATAACACCAGTGTGAACTAGAAGCTTCTACATCCGAGATGACTTATTCTCTCAGGTGATCTGGCAAATCAATCTCTCAGTCTCCTTCATTATGAAAATATCTTCCACCCTAACTTTTGGGTTTTCAATCTACTCTGCAGAGATTTTTCCGCCTGCCTCCTTTGTTGACCTTGGGAATTCCAACAAAGACCCCTTCTCACGTTTCTGCCTGACTAGTCAGACTGCACAAAGCCTAAACAACTTGCCATATGTAGGTAGCGGAGCCTGGGTCTAGTGGAAGCTTACATACCTGTGTCCTTGGCCCCTTTCTCACTTCTAAGTCTTTGTGCTTGTTCTTCACTCTGCCAGGAATGTTCCATCTCGGTCGGCCTGGTCCTCACCTAGTCTCTCTCCCTCTGGAAGCTGTCGCTATAGCAGCTCCAGATCCTGTGTAGACACCTCTCCCATAACACCTTAGTTTGATTCTCTTCACACCATTATAAAGGTCTGTTTCTTTGCCTTCTCTCCCAGGAATTTGTCATTTCCTCAAGGCCAAAAACTGTGTCATAGCTGTACTATAGCATCTGCCACAGTTCACGGTGCCTGTTGGTACCTGCCATATATTAGGTGCTTAGTAAGTACTAGATATGTAGGAAGAAAGTGAGGGGAGGGACTTAGTGTTTAATGTTTCTGATAGGTTACCTAAGGCAAGCACTGAAAAATGTTGGTGTTTGCTCCAAGGAAGTCGATGTGTAATTCTGCCACAGTGGTTTTAGTGTGAGTTCTGGGTATCCAAACGCTGAAAGAGGAGGAGATGAAAGTCAAAACAGCAAGGGTGCCCAAGGCCCAGAGAACTCTAGGAAATTAAGTAAACTGGGCCAAGTTTCATATTTCTGCATTCATTCTTTTACCTACTTATTTATTTGGATTTGACACAGCCTCACCAGCTCTTGCTAGCCTGAAACTAACTGTATATCAGGCTAGGCTTGAATTTGTAGTAATCCTCCTGCCTCCTGAGTGCTAAGATAATAGGCCTGTATCACCTCACCTAGCTTTACTTTTTATTTGTATTTGTTTTTTTCCAGAGGGCTCTAGTCCAAGTGCCTCTTCAGACAGCAGTTCCAGCACTGAACTGTGCCCAGACAGACTGCTCTTGTTTGTTCTTGTTTTAAAACAGAGCATCACTATGTCACCCAGACTGGCCCTCTGCATCAGTGTGTGGAGGGTGGGACTGTGTGTATGAACCTCAGGCTTTCTCTGCTTTTTTATTTTTTATTTTATTTTTCCAGTACTGGCAGTTGAGTCCAAGACCTCATATATGCTAGAAGCATTCTTAGACTTCTCTGCTTCCTCCCCACCTCCACCCCCAACAGGGTTTCTCTTTGTAACTCTGGCTGTCCTGGAACTTACTCCAGACCAGGCTGGCCTTGAACTCAGAGATCCACCTGCCTCTACCTCCC
>BDUI01001203.1:56617-67007 GCA_002335545.1 Apodemus speciosus
ACCTGAGGCTTAAGCAAGGAGGGCAGCGGTCTTCCCCAGGCTGCACCAGTACCCCAGGAGGCTGCCAGCCTCAACCAGGGTTGGGGGGGGGCTCTCCCGGTGGTGGTGGGGAGGGAGGGAGGGAAGCCCGTGGCTCTGGGCTACTGTCCTGACCCTGACCCTCTGGGCACAGAGTGGTGGGACGACAGACTCCATAGCAGGGGCGGCTCCAAGGCCTGGGACCCGGTGCCTCCCAGCAAGAGGAAGAAGGCACCGCTCGTCTCTGGTATCCTTCCACTCAAGGTCTCCTGACTCTGGGCAGGATGGGCAGGCCCTGGACTCAGGGAGGTTAGAAGRATCATGTGGGACAGCCAAGCTACAATCATTCATGGCCATTTGGTGTCACATGGAAGTGTCCATTTGTCAGAATTTTCTTCTGCATTCTAGATCCTCCTGAGTTCCATGGTCCCCAAAGAAACGGAAAGCTCAGCTCACTGACTCCTAGTAATGTCCTGAGTAAAGATGAGCCTGGAAGCCCCTCTGGCTTCCCCTCAATGTCCTGGTGTAGGGCTCATGCTGTCTCAGTCATTCCTACCAGGGCTTTGCTCAACCCCTCTGCCGATACTGCCTGTCTGTCCCATGCTGTCATGTTAGGCGCCGTCTCCTCTGAAGTCTCTCCTGATCCATACCCCACCCCATGCATGTGGCTCTCTCTTGTATGAGCATCCTAAGGAGACTCCCTGCCTTTGACCCTCCTGTGCTGCCAGCATAGCACTGAGCTGGGGTCTTCCATAGCCATAGTGTCAGCCCTGGGATCACCTCAGGAGGGAGGCGGGACGGGACATTATTGAACCATTGTGGGTAAAGGTAGATTTCAGATACAGAGCTCAGGGTTACTAGGAGGGAGGCTGCCAGGACCCACCTCAGGAGACAGGGCCCAGCAGGCCAGTAGCTGTAGCAATAGGTACAGGCCCCTCAGGGCGGGCAGGGCCGTGGTCAGCCCATCCAGAAACAGTGGGAGGGAGGGAGGGACATGGGGTAGGGTTCTGTCCCTAACACAGCTCCCACACTTGCCAAGAACTAGAGTTCCTGAGACAGGAGGCAGAGGCAGGTGGATCTCTGTGAGTTCCAGGCCAGCCAGGACCACAAATACCAAGTTTTTAAAAAACAAAACAAAACAAACAAAACTCTGGCACCACCTCCACAGTCTCCATGTGCCGGCTCTCCTAAGCAGTGGGTGCGGGGTGTGGCCCTGCCGCCTGTGGCCTTCCGTGGGGTGGTTGTGTTCCTCCTGTGGCCGCCCTACTTCCTTGACCCTGTGTGGGCCCGTACATTGTATACATGCTGCAGGAGATTGACATCCTGGAAGACTGGACGGCCATCAAAAAGGTGGGTCCACTGCTGTCTCTCACCCCACCCTGCTTTGCCTCTCGTCCCTCTGCTCCCTCCAGCCCCRCCCTCCCTGCCCCCCACTTCCTTCACCTGGCCCCCGAGCCAGCTCCAGTACCCGAGGACGTCCAGGCGGTTTTCTCCTCAGCAACATCTGAGGTGCCCTGACTTTGTGGCTAGAGACTGACCTGTTCGTGTCAGCCCTCATCCAGGAGGCCTGAAGGAGGGGCGGCTGCTGGCCTGGCCTCTAAGCGGGGACACCTCAGCACTTGGTGCAGAAAAGATTTTTATACTTCATAGAGCTTGGCTCAGCAGCTTTCATCCTGGACTGTGGGGGGCAGTATCAGCAAGCTAAAATGGACTCTAAGGGACCCTTTCTTCTCTCCACCAGGCCAGGGCAGCAGTGTCCCCTCAGAAGAGAAAAGCAGACGGTAAGAGCCACAGATGTGGGCCTGTCAGAGGCGGTAGACTGATCTCACTTTGAGGGTTTCACAGGATTTTGAGGAGTAGGAAGCAGGCTGAGAGGGTCCTGGCTGAGAGCAGCATCTGTAGGGGGAGCGGCCGGAGTGGAGCCCAGTGGTAATGCTTGCTCAGCGTGGGCGGGTCAGAGAGGGCAGGAAGAAGAAACCCTAGTGGAAGAGGGGATTATGGCACTTCCTCTGGGCCTTCCGGAAGTGGGGGTGGTCCTTTCGGTACAACTTCCTTCAGCAGTTTCCCATGTCCCTACTAGGACCCTGACCTTGCATTTACGCTCGGAGGGTCCCGGGAGCAGCTGGTTCCACACACAGGATTAACAACGGCAGGGGCTGCCTAGTAACTCCCGGTGTTACTGCTGTCCCCTGACCCTCTGCCACCACTGGCCTGGACTCTTCTGTTCTCTTGGGGATCTGCATAAGTGGCCCTGAAGGTGACCTGGCCAAGCAAGACTGTTGTCTCCACCCCTGACCAGCCCACCCGCTCCCAAAGAATAACTTCCTCAGAGTCCCCCACAAAGAAAACAGGCCTCATCCAGAGCCAAAGCAGCAACCCTCCTGACGTTCAGCCCTGGCCCTCAGCCACCAAGCCAGGATCCAGGCCCAACTGCAGGAGGAACCCTCTCAATCCAGAGACATGTTGGGTCTTGCCCATCCTGCTGCTGCTGGAGATGATGGCTTCCCAGGCTTTCTCAGGGCTATTCCTGGTGTCTGCCTCTCAGATTCCAAAGACTGGAATAAAATTTAACCTGGGACCTTGATGTGACTGACGCGTGACTGCTGTACCTTACAAAGGCTTTTGTGGGAGCACCCAAGACGGACTTTTCAGGGGTCTCTGTAGTTTGGGACATTGCAATTTAGAGAAAAGCCTGGGGAGAGGAAACTGGGACAAGAGCGAGAGCAGGAAGCTACACATGGCACAGGCAACAAGGTGACATGCAGGCCTTGTGTGGTGAAGGGGCTTTTGGACACGCCTGCAGGCCAGGTCGTGTCTGCACCTGCCCCAGACTCTCAGCAGATTGGCAGGGCTGGCTAGCTAGCAGGTCTGTGTAGGAGGCAGCGGCAGCACCATGTGCTGTCGACCTCACAGCCACACTCCCCCTCTGGTTAACAGTGAGTGTCAGAACCACCCCCAGAACCTCAGTTAAGCAAAGAGCTTAGTTTCCATGGAGACACAGCATCCTTTCTCCATAGCAACCTGAAATCACAAAACCCAAGTTAGGTTAAGTAATGAGTCATCTGCAACCAGTAGGGGGTGCTCTCCCACAAGGCTGACCCCCTACAAGGCTGGAGCAGATGAGCCAGTGACCACAGACATCTTAAGGTGACCCAGGGGTGCGCCTTGGGCCTATGGGAACTTGGCCGGTCCTGCTTAACCCCTCCCTGCCCCCTGCACAGTGGGAGGAGGCTGCGGGCGGGAGGCGCTGTGTGGAGGTGGTCCCCCCACAGCTGGGGCCCTCATAAGGGCATTAGCTTGAGGGCTCCGGCCACTCGAGTCTGGGCCAAGAATAGAAGCGGTGGACACTGGCTACATGGAGCGGACAGACAAGAGTTAACTGGCGGGGTGTGACAGGGCGAACCGCCTTCAGGAAGTGTTACTCACCGCCAGGAATGTGCACGCCTGTGCCTTGGGGGTTGGATTCCCTTCCTGAGTCCCAGGAGAAGCTGAAGGAGCTCCCAGCCATGGAAGACCCTGCTGAGACCGGAGCACACCCTCTGGGAGCCACCAGCCTGAACTCCGTACCTGGGCACCAACAGGAAGAAAAGTTAGTRAAGTTGGGGGACCAGCCAGGTGTATCGGGTGAGGGCAGTTACAGGAGGGTCTGGCAAGGACAGGACACATGGGAAGGAAGCCCAGAATGGGAAGAGGTGTACACCCCAGACCCCTGCTCAGGTCTGGGTGTCTGCCCCCAGGCCCTCTCCAGACCCACTGTATGACACACCCAATGCCAGAGGGGTACAGGCAGGCGGGTCCCAACAACCAGCACGTACGGTGAGCCTGCGGGAGCGGCTGCTGATCACCCGGCCTGTGTGGTTACAGCTGCGGGCCAACGCTGCAGCCGCGCTGCACGTGCTGAGGACCGAGCCTCCCGGGGTGAGTCTCTCCCTTTCTTCAAGGTCTAGCCTGCCAAGGATGAGAGCAAATGGGTCTGGACGTGGAGGTCCTGAGCCTCCTCATCCTGTTCACTTGCAGATCTTCCTGGTGCGGAAGTCTAACACTCGCCAGTGCCAGGCTCTGTGTGTGCGGCTGCCAGAAGCTAGTGGCCCCTCTTTTGTCTCCAGCCACTATATCCAAGAGAGTCCTGGCGGTGAGGAGGGTGGCCTGGAGGGAAGGGGCTGGAAGACAGGCAGGGAGGGGGGTCCCCAGAGAACAGCCTCACTCCCAGTGTCTCTCAGGCGTCTCTTTGGAGGGCTCGGAGCTCACGTTCCCGGACCTGGTGCAGCTCATCTGTGCATACTGCCGTACCAGGTGAGTGTGCCCGCAGGGCACCTGGTGGCCCCAGGCTGCCTCCTGGGACTGCCCACCCTCTGCATCCGAGCACCACTCACTCTTGACTGCTCCTTGCTCTGACCTTAGGGACATTCTTCTCCTCCCTCTCCGACTTCCCAGAGCCATTCACCAGGCAGCCACCCACAAGGAGCTGGAGGCCATCTCCCATCTGGGCATGGGTAAGGGTTCCCTGCAGCCTGTTACACAGACGGGCACACAGAGGCCAAGTGTGGGAAGAAAGAGCAACCAAGCTTGTTCTTTGTGGGCACCCTCCAGAGCCAGCTCTGAGCACCCCCCCCCCATGGGTTTCTGATTGCTAGAGTTCTGGAGTTCCTCTCTCAACACCAAGATTCAACAGAGGCCGTTGGAAGCCCCACCAATACCCCGGCTGAAGGCTCGCTCCCCCCAGGAGCTGGACCAGGGCACTGGTGCTGCCCTCTGCTTCTTCAACCCCCTCTTCCCTGGGGATCTGGGCCCCACCAAACGCGAGAAGTTCAAGAGGAGTTTCAAAGTGCGCGTGTCCACAGAGACCTCCAGCCCTCTGTCTCCACCTGCTGTTCCGCCTCCCCCAGTCCCGGTGCTGCCAGGGACATCTTCCAGCCAAACGGAAAGACTGCCCCCTCGACAGCTGCTGCAGAGGGAGAGCTCAGTGGGGTATCGTGTGCCAGGAAGTGCAGCGGGCCCTAGACTTCCGCCCCTACCTTCACTTCAGGAGGTGGACTGCTGCTCCCCCAGCAGCTCAGAGGAGGAGGGCTCTTCAGGAAGCCCTACAACCTCCCCACGCCTGAGCCGCCCAAGGCACCGGCGGCCTCTGCTTCGGTCCATGAGTTCTGCTTTCTGCTCTCTGCTGGCACCGGWGAGGCAGGTGGGCCGGGCAGCCACAACGTTAATGCAAAACCGCTACACGGCTGTGGGTCAGCTAGTGCAGGACCTACTGACCCAGGTTCGGGCTGGTCCCGAGCCCCGAGAGTTGCAGGGCATCCGCCAGGCCCTAACTCGGGCCCGGGCCATGCTGAGCGCAGAGCTGGGCCCTGAGAAGCTGCTACCACCGGAGCGGCTAGGTAAGGCCCGAGCCCTGGCCTCCGCAGATTCATGTCCCTGGCTCTCCATTCTCCCCTGTCCTCCTCNTATTTATTTTATGTATATGAGAACACTATAGCTGTCTTCAGGCACACACACACAAGAAGAGGGCATCAGATCCCATTATAGATGGTTGTGAGCCACCATGTGGTCACTGGGAAATGAACTCAGGACCTCTGGAAGAGAAGTCAGTATTCTTAACCACTGGGCCATCTCTCCAGCCCCTTCTGTTTTTCCTTAATTGTAGGAAAAACCTGAGTACATCTGAACTTCCACATGGGAAGGTGCTTCCTGTTCACATCCTTAGGAATGCTAGGGGCTTAGGATATTGCTCCRTGGTAGTTAGGGCTCAACATTTATGAGAACCAGAGTTCAATCCTTAGTTCTTCACCAAAACAAAATAAAAACCTGAGTCAGGGTCATTTATGAAGGAGGGAATTTAACTGAGTGGAGACAGTCAAGCCTGTGATCCTATGGCCAGCTTGGACAACTTAATGAGACCAGTTCTCAGAAAAGGCTGTGAACATTGGTAAATGCTGGCTTTTCCAGCATGCTTACGARTCTGAGTTTAGGGCTGGAGAGATGGCTCAGAGGTCCTGAGTTCAATTCCCAGCACCCACATGGTGGCTCACAACCACCTATAATGATATCTGGGGCCCTCTTCTGACATGCAGGCAGAACACTGTGTATAAAATAAATAAACGTTTGAAAAAAAAAAAGAAAGAAAGAAAATCTGAGTTTAGCCAGGCGGTGGTGGCCCAAGCCTTTAATCCCTGCACTTGGGAGGCAGAGGCAGGTGGATTTCTGAGTTCAAGGCCAACCTGGTCTACAAAGTGAGTTCCAGGACAGCCAGGACCACACAGAGAAACCATGTCCCGAAAACAAACAAACAACAAACAAACAAACAAAAAGAATCTGAGTTTAGCTGAGCAGTAATGATACATTCCTCTAACCTTAGCATTCAAGAGGCAGAGGCAGGCAGATCTCTGAGTACAAGGCCAGCCTGATCTACAGAGGAATTTCAGACCAGCCAGGGCTATCCAGAGAAACCCTGTCTTAGAGGAAAAAAACCCCAAAACAACAACAAAGAAAACCCAAACAAACACAAAAGAATCTGTTTAACTCCCAGTATCGGAAATTTTTACAATGGACGTTGGTGTTCTTAGAGAAATGGTTCAGCCACTAAGAGCACTGGCTGCTCTTCCAGAGGACCCAAGATCCACTTCCAGCCCCAACATGGCAGCTCACAACCGTCTATAGTTCCGTTTCTAAGAGATCTGATACTCCCTTTGCAGGCACTGCACACACAGTGCAAGACACAGGTGCTGGATGAACACTCATGCACATAATGTCAAAATTATATATGTAAAATGTGCATATGTCTCAGAGTCCTGGGGCTGGGAAGACAAGGCTGAGGAGCCTGTGTCTGACAAGAGCCTTTTCGCTAGAGCATCTCATTTAAGAAGGTGAAATGGAAAGACTTAAGTTGTATCAGGAACCGTCTGCTGACTAGGGCCATCAGTACACCTGAGGGCAGACCTCAGCTCCTTCAAAGCTCCCATCTTGGGCTAACCAAATGGCTCAGCAGGTAAAAGCAACTGCCACCAATGTTCAGTCCAAGAGCCCACATTAGGAGAGAACTGACTCGTACAAGCTGTCTTCAGACTCCATGTATGCTCTATGGTGTGTGTGTGTGTGTGTGTATTAAGTGAATAACAGAAAACCCTGAAGGTCTCATCTCTAAGCACTTGCACATTAAGCTTTCAATACGGGCCAGAAGGAGGAACTGAATACTATAGGGAGAAGGAAACACTGAGGAACTGAAGTCCATAGGGAGAAGGAAACACTGAGGACTGAAGAAACAGTGACAGGATTTGATCTAGAACACAAGAAAAGGCCAGAGTGGGTAGGAGTGTGAGAACTGGCCATTGAGTGCAGTAAAGGAGCTGGGCTTAGAGTTCAAGTGTAGCCTGTGAAGGGTCTTGTCAGCCAGTCAAAATCTTGGGTCCAGTCCCATGGCAGTGGGAACCTTTCCCACTGTGACCCATGGCCTCGGTCAGCATTCCCATGCTTCCGAGAATTCTGTGAGGAGCAGGCTCCATCAAGTGCGCCACGYGTTCCGTGTGGTGACACTAGTCACTTCCCCATCTCGTCCGAGGCTTGTGTTTGGTCAGCTCTGTTTGGCTGGCCCGATAGTGGACAGTGGCAGTGACCCATACTCTGTCTCTCAGAGCCCAGATGCCCATCCAGCCTTCAGGCAAAGAAGCAGAAGAGATGGAGGCAGAAGGCGATTCAGCAGCCGAGCTGAATGGGGAGGCTGATGAGAGTGAGGAGGAGCGGAGCGGCAGCCAGACTGAGTCCGAGGAGGAGAGCTCGGGTGAGCCCCTACAGCCTCTCCCTCACCCCCACCCCAACCCCACCCCCGTGCGCACACAGCAGAACCAGTCCTGATTGCCTCTCGCCTCAGAGATGGACGACGAGGACTATGAGCGGCGCCGCAGTGAGTGTGTCAGTGAGATGCTGGACCTGGAGAAGCAGTTCTCGGAGCTGAAGGAGAAGTGAGCATGGGAGTGCTGGGGCCTTTGTGCAGCTGGGGGGGAGGGGCAGGTGCCGTAATGACAAGCCGCATAGGGGAGTAGGGGTCAGGTGTTGGGCAGGCGTTGACCTGAGCGGACAAATGGCCACTGGAGAAACCAGTGATACACAGCCACCTTTTCACCGCAGGCTGTTCAGGGAACGGCTGAGCCAGCTGCGTTTACGACTGGAGGAAGTGGGGGCTGAGAGAGCCCCAGAATACACAGAACCCCTTGGGGGGCTGCAGCAGAGCCTACAGATCCGTATTCAGGTGGCAGGTCTGTAGCTGCCCTGCTCTGCTCCCCAAACCAGCTCTCACCGTCCACTTTGCCCCTGCCCTGTTCACCCTATTCTTGTGACTTCCTTTGGGGGACACTAGGGCCTCTGGACAAACAGAGCTGCTCTTCCACTTTGCAGGGATCTACAAGGGCTTCTGTCTGGATGTGATCAGGAATAAGTATGAGTGTGAACTCCAGGGAGCCAAACAGCACCTGGAGGTGAGCCGTGTGGACCCCATGGGAAGGAAGGCGGGTGAGACTGAGTCTCGCAGTTCCCTGGCTGAGTGGCTCTCCCCCTCCCAGAGTGAGAAGCTGCTGCTGTATGATACACTGCTTGGGGAGCTGCAGGAGCGGATCCAGAGGCTGGAGGAGGACCGGCAGAGCCTCGACATCAGCTCGGGTATGGCGAGGGCCCAGTCCTAAAGTGCCCCACCCTTGCTGGACCTCAGTTTCCCAGGCTGCACAAGAGGAGTCAAACAGCCCGCCTCTTGGGGTCAGGAAAGGGTCTAGCTCAGTATTCCACATATAGTGGGGGCTCATGCAGAGTGGGTCCCCTGCCTGCCCCTATTCAGAGTAGGGGTATCCAACTGACACAGGGATGCATATAAAAAAAAAAAAATAGTCCTCTGGCATCTGTGTTCATATGGGGTCCAGAAATGTCCTTTATCTCCTGTCTACAAAGCAAATGGAGWACCTGAGGCTTAAGCAAGGAGGGCAGCGGTCTTCCCCAGGCTGCACCAGTACCCCAGGAGGCTGCCAGCCTCAACCAGGGTTGGGGGGGGGCTCTCCCGGTGGTGGTGGGGAGGGAGGGAGGGAAGCCCGTGGCTCTGGGCTACTGTCCTGACCCTGACCCTCTGGGCACAGAGTGGTGGGACGACAGACTCCATAGCAGGGGCGGCTCCAAGGCCTGGGACCCGGTGCCTCCCAGCAAGAGGAAGAAGGCACCGCTCGTCTCTGGTATCCTTCCACTCAAGGTCTCCTGACTCTGGGCAGGATGGGCAGGCCCTGGACTCAGGGAGGTTAGAAGRATCATGTGGGACAGCCAAGCTACAATCATTCATGGCCATTTGGTGTCACATGGAAGTGTCCATTTGTCAGAATTTTCTTCTGCATTCTAGATCCTCCTGAGTTCCATGGTCCCCAAAGAAACGGAAAGCTCAGCTCACTGACTCCTAGTAATGTCCTGAGTAAAGATGAGCCTGGAAGCCCCTCTGGCTTCCCCTCAATGTCCTGGTGTAGGGCTCATGCTGTCTCAGTCATTCCTACCAGGGCTTTGCTCAACCCCTCTGCCGATACTGCCTGTCTGTCCCATGCTGTCATGTTAGGCGCCGTCTCCTCTGAAGTCTCTCCTGATCCATACCCCACCCCATGCATGTGGCTCTCTCTTGTATGAGCATCCTAAGGAGACTCCCTGCCTTTGACCCTCCTGTGCTGCCAGCATAGCACTGAGCTGGGGTCTTCCATAGCCATAGTGTCAGCCCTGGGATCACCTCAGGAGGGAGGCGGGACGGGACATTATTGAACCATTGTGGGTAAAGGTAGATTTCAGATACAGAGCTCAGGGTTACTAGGAGGGAGGCTGCCAGGACCCACCTCAGGAGACAGGGCCCAGCAGGCCAGTAGCTGTAGCAATAGGTACAGGCCCCTCAGGGCGGGCAGGGCCGTGGTCAGCCCATCCAGAAACAGTGGGAGGGAGGGAGGGACATGGGGTAGGGTTCTGTCCCTAACACAGCTCCCACACTTGCCAAGAACTAGAGTTCCTGAGACAGGAGGCAGAGGCAGGTGGATCTCTGTGAGTTCCAGGCCAGCCAGGACCACAAATACCAAGTTTTTAAAAAACAAAACAAAACAAACAAAACTCTGGCACCACCTCCACAGTCTCCATGTGCCGGCTCTCCTAAGCAGTGGGTGCGGGGTGTGGCCCTGCCGCCTGTGGCCTTCCGTGGGGTGGTTGTGTTCCTCCTGTGGCCGCCCTACTTCCTTGACCCTGTGTGGGCCCGTACATTGTATACATGCTGCAGGAGATTGACATCCTGGAAGACTGGACGGCCATCAAAAAGGTGGGTCCACTGCTGTCTCTCACCCCACCCTGCTTTGCCTCTCGTCCCTCTGCTCCCTCCAGCCCC
>BDUI01001203.1:98261-110190 GCA_002335545.1 Apodemus speciosus
TGTAGACCAGGCTGGCCTCGAACTCAGAAATCTGCCTGCCTCTGCCTCCCAAGTGCTGGGATTACAGGCATGCGCCACCACGCCCGGCTCTTCTTTTTTCTTTTTAAAAGATTTATTTATTATTATATGTGAGTACACTGTAGCTGTCTTCAGACACTCCAGAAGAGGGCATCAGATCCCATTACAGATGGTTGTGAGCACCATGTGGTTGCTGGGATTTGAACTCAGGATCTTTGGAAGAGCAGTCAGTGCTCTTAACCACTGAGCCATCTCTCCAGCCCCTAAAGACTTGGAACTTTTTTTTTTTTTAAGATTTATTTATTATATGCAAGTACACTGTAGCTATCTTCAGACACTCCAGAAGAGGGAGTCAGATTTCGCTACAGATGGTCATGAGCCACCATGTGGTTGCTGGGATTTGAACTCAGGACCTTTGGAAGAGCAGTCAGTGCTCTTAACCACTGAGCCATCTCTCCATCCCTACAATTTTCAAAGTTACTCCCAGATTCAAGATAACTGCTAGAGTTCCAGCTATCACATGTGCATTCCAGTATGAACACAGGATGGAGCAAAAGAAAACCAAAAGCAATGGCTTTCTCTAACATTGTTTCTATCTTAAAAGACATCATTAGAAATCCCTTCTCAGGCTGGAGGGATGGCTCAGAAGTTAAGAGCACTGACTGCTCTTCCAGAAGTCCTGAGTTCAATTCCCAGCAACCACATGGTGGCTCACAACCATCTGTAACAAGATCTGGTGCCCTCTTCTGGTGTGTCTGAAGACAGCTACAGTGTACTCATGTACATAAAATAAATAATACTTAAAAAAAAAAAGAAATCCTTTGTTGCTCCTGATTATGTCTTAGAATTATGTCACACTGTACATGCGAGGGAGGGTAGACATGTCTTTTGGCTGCTGTCATTGCCATCGAGGGCACAATTGGATTTGTATTATGGAGGAAGGGAGGAGGGTCAGTTAGCACTTGGTAGCTATGGTAGAAGAGGAGGATGGAGAGCAGACGGCTCCCCAGGAAGATTTCTTGGTATTTTGGGTTCTATAAGTTTTCTACTTCAGTTGTTTACTTATTATATGGAGTCTCAGGTGTAATCTCGAACTCCATCGCTAGCTAAGGATGACCTTGAAATTCCAACCCCCTGCCTCTACCCTCTGAACACTGGAATGATAGGCTCACATCACCACACTTGCTATTCAGTGTTACCGGGGCTGGAATCCAGGGCCCCTTGCATGCTAGACAAGCACTCTGCCCCCTGAGCTGGACTTCATTGCAGGTAGTGGGACTTTGGCTGAGTGTCTTCATGTAAAGCCTTGACTTTTCCCTTTTCATCTATTCATGGCTCCAGTTCAAACACAGTCTCTGGTGTTTGGCTGAGAGCCACGGGTCTTTGCTTCTGTTTCCCACATGCTACTCAAAGCTAGGAAACTGATTACACTCCTGCTCCTCCCCTCCCCCAGCCTAGCACAGTAGACATCATGAACAAACTCTGCATACAACGTTGACACTTCACTCAGACACTTTCCTAGGCCCTGCCTCCACGAGTGAGGCCCTTCCTCTGTCCTTTATTCTCTTTGTTTAGATTCTGTTTTGGCTCGCCATGTTTCAGCTTTCTGTCCCTCAGCCTGCCCCAGACTGCTCAGTGGCCACAAATGGAATTGTATTTGGGTTACAGGCCATAGCTTTCTCCCCACAGTGGGAACTGGACATCAGCCCTTCATCCTCTGCGTGCCCAGCAGGCTGGAAGAGGGGTCACTTGGGACAATGCATACTTATGTAATCAAGTTCTAATACTGGGCTTGGATGTAGTCAGCTACTCAGGGCATCTCAAAGCAAAGTCTCAGAGGCCCTGGGCGAAACAGAAAGGTTCCCACTCTGTGTGTCTGAATGCTAGAAGCTACCTCTGGGTCTCCTCCCTGAAGCCACCAGTACACTTGATTCAGTGTACTCAATGGTCTTGCGGCTGCGGCCTTGGATCCATCGCCCAGGAACACACGTGCGAAACCTTTCCCGTTTCATAACTTTATTTAATTTTCTCTGTCTCTTCCCTCCCCCGCCAGCCCCTGAGAGGGGGTGGAATCCCCAGTTGGAAGGGAAGGGACTGTTCTGTTCTCCCTAGGGAGGGATGGTGTCCCCTGTACAGGCTCCATGAATGAGAGAAGCAGGGGCCTTCAAGGCAAGGCCAGGGCATCGTCCAAGAGGCTGTGGCCAGGGCAGAGCCCCTCAGATGCCCTGCAGTCCTGCATCCTGTGGCTCACCTCGAGGTGAAGAGGGAAGCCCTGAGGGATGGTGGGGACAAGGTGTTGCGTGGCTGACAGGGGCAGACATGGATTTTAGGATGCTGGGGCTCAGAGCTGGAAAATCTGGGTTACAAGGAAAGCTGGGTGTGGTGAGGGTGCAGCAGGAACCAGGGAGACCAAGGTGGGCAGGAGAGCACGTCTGTGCTCCGAGCACTGGGCCCGTGGAGGGACTAACCACACCTTAGGGTCTAGGGATCATCGGGGCACTTGCCCTGAGCAGAGGCCAGAGGGCAGATGAAAGGGATGCCGCAGAGGAGGGTGGGGACTCTGGCGGTCTGGTCGGGGGACCAAGCTATGGGCAGCCGTGGCCAGCTGTTCAGCTTCAGGACAGCATTCCCAGCTGGGCATGGTCCCAAGCCACCGCTTTGTGCTTCTGTGTTGCTGGAGGTCTCCCCACATAGCTCAGCCATGGCAAAGAGGCAGGCCGCCACGCCCAGCTCTCCTCCCCACCCCAGTCTTTCTGGAAACTTCTCTCCCTGCCCAGCATCATCTGCTATCACAGAGGAATATGGCAATGGTTGGGGGAGCCATGCTGGGGACAGATCACAGACTCAACTTAGATGGTGTTTACTTCCTCCTGGAAGGACCGTGTGTCACCGCATTGCCGTCTAAGGATCCCACTCCACTCCCACCCCTTGTGCATGGCTGGTCTGTTTTCTTTCCTGTGTTTGAGAGTTATTCAGACATCCAAGCCCGTGGTGAGATGGTGAGGAGAGAGGGGTGTTCTGGGACTGTAGGGGGCGGGTCTCTCAGAGTGCACCCTGCCCATCCCCACGGCAGCCGCTGTCCCCGTGGACAATGAGCACCGGGAAGTATAGGGCGTCCTCATAGCACGGAGGGCTTTCCAGAGGCTCCGTGTCCTCCCCTCTGCGTCCCAAGGGGCCTCCACTCAAGCTTCGGAAGACCCCCGGGGTGGTTCGGCCCCCAGCACCTAGCGAGAGGCGGCTGCGGCTGAAGGGTAGGCGAGGCCCACTGGGCCGGGCAGGAGGCAGGGAGTTGCTGCTGACCGAGCGGCGGCAGCGTTGGCAGCCTCGCAGGTAGGCCCCCGAGCCGGCACCCATAACCACAGCCTCCGAGTAGCTGGGCACCAGCTGCCGGTTGGAGCAGATGTGCCACTCAAGCTCTGTGAAGTCCACGGTGGCCACGCGAGAGAGTGGTGGCCCGCTGGGCACAGCCCCTGGGGGCGGTGAGCTGGCACCGAAAAGCTTCTCCACTTGGTAGTGCACATGGGCTGTCCCATAGGCAGCCACCACTCGCAGTGGCCAGGACAGTGTGGCTGCAGACACCAGCCAGAAGACCCAGGCTCGGGCATACCAGGGTGGGCTGCGGGGGTCTGCAAAGACCATGAGGGACTCACGGAAGTCCACATCCTTCAGATGCATGCCCTCACGGGCCTCTAGGTAGTCGTCCAGGCCTTCATTGGCGCTGAAGAAGCGGGCCCTCTGCGTGAGGTACGAGGCCTCGGCCTCAGCACTCCCAAAGCTGAAGCACTTGGTGAAACGCAGCCGCGTGGCTGCGTGGTCTGCCAGGCCCACGAGCTCCTTGGAGACGTCACGGACACCATGTGCACTGTAGTCAAACTCACCCCGAGCTGTGCGACTGTCCGCCCTCTCATGGTAGACCTGTGTGGTGGTATAGGCGTCCCCATTGCGGTAGCGGGTGATCTGGCGTGTGCGGCGCACGTAGTGGTAGCTGGTGGCCTTCCACCAGACACAGGGCGGAGCCTGTTGCAGCCGGTGGATCAGGGCAAGCACGGTGTTGGCATCAGTGCGAGGCGCCTGGCATGACCGCACATGACAGTGCCAGCACTCTGCCAGGTAGAGGAGGTAGAGGAGGGAGACGAAGGCCAATGGGATGTACAGGTAGCCATCCGAGCAGGGACTGGCTGGGTAGGTGGGCGGTGGAGCACCAGCCCCTCGAGCCAAGGCTGCCTCAGGCCCCAGGACCAGGCGGGGCACAGTGGCTAAGCGACACCAGGCCACCACAGCCCCACAAGCATGGATGAGCAGTGTGAGGAGCAGGCACTTCCAGTGAGACTCTCGACACAGAGAGCCTCCCAGGGACTGCTTCAGGGGCCGCTGCTGCGAGGTGGGCAGAGAAAGGAGAGGTAGGTGTCAGTGGGGTACCACTGGTGTGAAGGAGGTGGACCCACTTTATAGAAGAAGAAACCCAGGCTTCTGTTGATGGAGTTATTTTGCAGCAAGTCTCACATGAGCAAACCTTGTTTATCTGCTATGAGCTTGCCTCTTCTTGTGCCCCCCCCCTGTTAACAGCCCCTACCCAAATAAAATCCCGAGAAGAAATGACTGCGCCCCCTCAGACCCCCTGCAATGACTACTGAAAAATCTGATTTCTGGTAGTTCCTGTTCTGTCTCTAATTTTCTGTGTGCATTTGACTACACTTTTACTCTCTCTGAGTCTGGATTTTGGTTATAGTGATCTAGGAGGCTAATGTGGCAAGGAGTGGTGTGTGTGTGTGTGTGTGTGTGTGTGTGTGTGTGTGTGTTAGAGGGGCAGGCTATGGAGCCCTTAAAGTACTAGCCCTTCTACTCAGTGTGATCTGGGCGGACCCCTCACCTACTCTAACACTGTTTCCTCATCTGCGTACCTAGTTGTTGAGGATTCAGAGATCGCATGTGGGAATTTGTTAGCACAGGGTCTGGCCCTGGGAATAAACACTTTTGCTGCTACCCTGAGACTCCCATTGGTCCCTTGTTCCACAAGGGAAGGCAGGAGGCTTGGGAGAGGCTGTTAAGTCAGAGTGGGGGTGGGGTGGGGTGGGGACGATGTAAGTCTCAGGCCTGGGAGCAGAGAGGGCCACCCTCCACCCCCACTCTGCTGAGGGAAGGGATGGGACGCGAGTTGCTGGGCGGCACAAAGTACTTTTTGACCCAAAGGGCTTGGCGTATCCTCCGTCTGCCAACCTGGCTACCTCAGCTCTGGGATCAATAGGAGAGAAGGAAATGGCAAGGGGAAAGGGAACTGGGAGAGCAAAGGTGGAGAGTATAGAGTGGGATTCTGGGTAATGTCACCTGCTCAGCCCTACCATGCCTTGAGAGGTCCAAAAGGAGAGGAGACTGGCCCAGGACCCATCCAGGGCAGCCTGCTCTCACGGTGCATGAAATTTACAGGTGCATCCTGCTACCTAAACCTGTGCCAGCCAGGGGTACACACCCACTCATCCACACCTCCAACACATGTTCATCATAGACCCACCTACCACAAAGGAACACCATCACTCGTTAAGAAACAACAGAACCTGGCTTAGTTTCAGAGAACAAGCATCATGGCTGTAGCAAGGTATACCCACACACTCAAGACGACATCAGCACAGGACACACGTGCACATACATGTTACACACTGGCACCTAGACATGGAAGACCATCACCTGACCACAGTGCACATCTACCCCACCCTATAGCAACCTAACACCCACAATCCATACTTAGCCACACACTGGAGAGGCATGGCATGAAATCATACACACCCACACTCTTGGGTGAGGACCCAAGGCAAGGGGCTCACTGGAGGCTCACCAGACTACAGGGCATACATGTTCCTACTGAAGTCGCAGGGAACACACCACCAGAATTCTTTCACACACACACACACACACACACACACACACACACACACACACACACGCATTTATATCCGCTCACACACACGGACCACTCGCCATCCTGTTTTCCACACCTATCATCTTACACTTGGCACATCCTCCTAGCTAGAGCTGGGGAGGGGATCTCAACTACTGGAGTGGGCCCTCAGTCCTCACCTGGGGGTGGGGGARAGAAAGGTATCRGCGGCGGCTCCGCTCCTTTCTCTTCCGTTTTTCCCTCCCCCACCTCCAGTCCCAGCCACTGCTACTGCATTGCAGGCACCGCCCGACACCTCGTGAGCAACTGGGCTGGACTGGGGGCCTGACCCCGTGGCCCTAGCAGTCACGAACAGCATCCTCGGCTGCGTTTTGGAGCAGRGGCGCGTGGGGGCCACAGAGGCTGACGTCACAGGACAGGAGAAGATGGTTGAGGGGGCGCCGAGGGTCAGGGTCTTCCCTACATTCCTGCCATCTATTCCTGCCTTGACCTACGTGGATCCCGAAGCCTCGACCCCTACCAGAACGCTGTCTCCCTAATGACGTCATTGCTGGAGGGGCTCCGGGACTTTCCTCCTTAATCCCTCTCCGGGGATCGCCCCTCTACTTGTCCCCTTCACCTCTCTACAGCCCTGGCTCCGTTCCCACTAGTCACCCCCAGTACCTCCTCCCGCAGCGGCTCGCCGTCCGGAACGAGAGCGGGCACCTCCCCGCAGTCTCCACCTTCGCCCTCCGGCATGGTGTCCCGGCTGCTCCGACTGCCGGGCCCGGGCCCGGGGCATGATAAGCAGGGGCGCGGGGGGCTGCGGCACGGCCCCGAGGGGCGTCCGCTCGGCTCGGCGGCCGCTGAAGAGTGCGCCGAGCCCAGCCCGAGCGCGGCGGCGTTGGCGGCCGCGGTGCCCGGCGCCCCGCCCTCCGCTGACCCCGCCCCCGCAGCACCGGTGGCGCCGCTGGCCGCGCCTGGCACCGCGGGCACACCCCATCGCCACCCCCTCGCCCGTGGGAAGCCCAGTCTGGGCCGCCGGACGCCTGGTTTCTCTAGCCAAGCTCGTGCTTGCGACCTTGGGCGAGTCCTTGCTCTGCGGCACGCGAGTTTCCCCAACTGAATAATGAAGAGGGCCATGATGGGTGGACGTCTGCCAGGTTCCTCTCGAGGGGATGGGCCCAGCACTAAGCCCACCCAGACTTCACCCCAGAAGCTTTGCTTGTTGACAGTTAATACCCAGAAGGGAAAGACAGTCTCATCTGCTGGACTCTAAGGCTGGTGGGCTGGAGCCAGGGCACCAGGAACTCTAGACTGCACGACTTTTGGCCAGCATATTCCAGCCATAAACTCAGCCTTTCTTTCTATCTGAGAAATGGGAATGAAAAAGTGTTGGATTAAATTCACTAGCGTGCTTAGGCCAGGCGGCGGGGAATAGTTTGCTCTCTATGGGACACCCTTTTCTCAGGTGCGTAAAGCCCCTCCTCCGTAGTCCTCAGGGGGCTGGTTTCTCACATTTCAGAGGCCTCAAATTCAGAGATTCACCTACCTCTGCCTCCCACGTGCTGGGATTAAAGGCATGTTCCACCATCCTCCATCTTTACTTTTGTTTTTACTTTTTTTTGTTTTTTGTTTTTGTTTTTTTTTGGGGGGGGGGTGGTTTTTTTGAGACAGGGTTTCTCTGTATAGACCTGGCTGTCCCGGAACTCACTCTGTAGACCAGGCTGGCCTCGAACTCAGAAATCCGCCTGTCTCTGCCTCCCAGAGTGCTGGGATTACAGGCGTGCACCACCACGTGCTTTGTGTTTACTTTTAAGATTATTATTTTGTTTTATGTGTGTTTTGCTTGTGTGTTTGTCTGTACACCACATGCTTGCAGTGCCCACAGAGGGCACAAGAGGGCGTTCCATCCCCTGGAACTGGAATTATAGATGATTGTGAGCTGCTGAGTGGATGATGGGAATCCAATCAGGTCCTTTGGAAGCGCAATCAGTGCTCTTAACTGCTGAGCCATCTCTCTAAGTGTCCCCCATTTGTTTACTTATTGGGTCCAGATGTATTTCGGCTATCGTTTGTGTGTAATTAGTGTGCTTGGGCACTAGGAGGACATAGATAGGTCTTAGGATTGGCATAGTTCCTGCCCTCATGGAAGATATTCAGGAAAATCTGGTTAAAGAGGGGTTTGGAACCCAGACTTTGGCCATCACTCTGGGCCATGGTCAGGCCTTTGTTCCCTTTGTCCCTCTGTAAGAGCTAAAGTCATCTCCCCTTTTATTTTTATTTTTTTTTTTAAGATTTATTTATTTTATGTATATGAGTACTCTATCTGCATGTACACCTGCATGCCAGAAGAGGGCATCAGATCCCATTACAGATGGTTGTGAGCCACCATGTGGTTGCTTGGAATTGAACTCAGGACCTCTGGAAGAGCAGCTCTTAACTGCTGAGCCATCTCTCCAGCCCCCCGCCCCCCCAATGAAATTAAAATTAAAATTTGTTTTGTGTATCTCTGTCTGGGTGGGATGGTGCAGAGAGGTGCACTTTAACCACAGCTCAAGTGTGCAAATCAGAGGATGAATCAGGAGTTGGTTCTCTTCTGCCACTGTTCGGGAATTGAATTTAGGTCCGCAGGCTTGGCAGTCTGCTGAGCCATCTCACAAGAAAGCTAACATGACTCTAAAAGGATTTGGACAAGTGGATAGAAAGGGAAAGGCTTATCTTCTGCATCCCAGGCAGAGGAGCAAAAGCAGCCGCTGGATCAGTGGGCTAGTCAGTGAGAGAGGGACCCTTGAAGACTGTCTCCAATGAGGGAGGCAGTGGTTACAGTCTGGGTGGGAAGAAAAGAGCCTGGAAGACTAGGAGTGAGGCTTAAGGGCCTCACTTAGAGATCACAGGACTGGTGATGACTCAGGAGACCTTCAGGAAACAGATCACCACGCTCCTGCCTCCCAAATCTACCGGACCACTGGAGAAAGCAATGTACAGATTCCTGCCCCATGTATACCACCAGAACTTCGTATCTTCTGGTGGTCTCAGTTTCTGTCCTCTGCCTCGTGCGTGAGCGCGTATGAGCATAAAGTATTGAGCGCGATTCCAAACCCTCCCAGCAGAGGCCCTCGCGGATGAGCAAGACAGCAGCGGACTCTACAGGGCGTTTTCAGCACCGGCCGACGGACAGCACCTGTTCTGAAAGGAGTGGGAGGGCGGAGGAGGAGTCAGCGTTCTAGGGCTCTGGGCCCCGATGTCACTCTCCCGGTGCGGGCAACAACAACACATTTTAGCAGGCCGGGGCTCCAATACAGGACGGAGTGAACTGGAGGAAAGAGCACAGAGAAGGGGCAGGGATCAGTCAGGGCTTGACCGACGGCCGCATTCCTCTTGGACTGCATTGCGGAGGAGCCAGCTTTGTGCCCTGACTAGCTGGGTCGGTCCGGACCTCACTCTTCCTACTGGCGTAGTCGTGGCAAGGAGCGTCAAGCGCCTCTTGGCGCAGACACGGAACTAAGTTACAAAATTCCTTCCCACCTATTGGCTGGTAGCGCCGCAAATTAGCAAGCCTACTACTCAATCGGAGAACATCTTGAGTAGCTCCGCCCCCTACCTGTCGGAAGTTGAATATGACAAAACCCGATTGGGAGAGGGCTCACCAGTAGCCAATTGAAAGTGTGAAGGGGAAGAACCAGCTCTTCCGACGAGCCAATGGTAGACAGCGAAGTGTGACGCCAGGGACATGGCGGCCGTGATCGGACAGCCCCGGGACGTGTCGGGCAGTCGGGTAACTTCGGTCTGAACAAGGCAAGAGAAGCAGCTGTTTTAGTAGTGTTCGTATCCAATATCCAGCGAAGCCAGTCCTTGGGTAGAGTGAACGTCACGGCCATGGCTTACCACTCGGGATATGGAGTCCACGGTGCGTGCGGAGTGGGGAGGATGGGGCGCGGCCTGGTAGAGGGGTGTCAAATACGCTGCGAGACCCAGTGGTCCGAAGGGAGAGGGTCTGCGGTGACCGCTGCCCAGGGCGGGGAGAGTGTCTCTCGGGTTCCTGCCCTGCCACACTGCAGTGTGTCCTGGACTTCGCCCTTACTAGCCAGTCCTCAGATCAGGCGGCGACAGAACTCCTAGGATCCTCAAGTCTAATCCTGCATGTACCGAATTTGCCTCCCGAACTTTCTTTCCCTGTTACAACTCTGGCAGCATTCCTGACCACTGTCCAGGGATTCCGAATAGGCCAATGTTGCCACTTGCTAGTACTTAGGGGTCATCTCCCCTGAGAGGCTTCCTAGAAACCCCAGCTGTGTAGCCATTCTAGGCAAGCCTTTCCCCTTGCATGTAGTAAAGGATTCCTCCAAAAGGATAGAAGTCGATCTTAAAACGCACCCTGGCTTTTCCTAAACAACTGTTCAGTGCCTAAGGACCTATGTACAGCTTCTCAGCTTGAGGAAGGGGCAGTGGTTTGGGTTCTTGCTTTGTAATTCTGTAATCTACGTTGGTACTCCCACACCCGCAGGTTCCAAGCATAGGACCCGGGCAGCTCCAGATCCTCCTCCACTCTTCGATGATACAAGTGGTGGTTATTCCAGCCAACTAGGCGGATACCCAGCCCCAGGAGCTGATGTGGCCTTCAGTGTCAACAACCTGCTTGGAGACCCAGTGGCCAGTATGGCTATGGCCTACGGCAGCTCCATAGCGTCCCAAGGGAAGGACATGGTGCACAAAGAGGTGCGGCCTGTGCTCAGGACGGTGCCAGGGCTGCTGGCTAGGGCTGGGGTGTCACAGGGTCCCAGCTCACTCCCCAGGCGCCCTTTAGGAAGGAGCACAGTATGGCTTGACCATAGCCTCTTTTCTTTACTTCCAGCTCAACCGTTTTGTGTCTGTGAACAAACTCAAGTATTTTTTTGCTGTGGACACAGCCTATGTAGCTAAGAAGCTAGGGCTGTTGGTCTTTCCCTACACACACCAGGTGAGCCTCCGGCCGGGCGAGCGGGCAAGCCTCTCCGCACTCAGAGCAACCCGATGGGCCCTCAGATCTCAACCCCTCTCTCTTTTTCTCTGCCACTGCCAGAACTGGAAAATGCAGTACAGTCACGATGTGCCTCTGCCCCCACGGAAAGACCTCAATGCTCCTGACCTCTATATCCCCAGTGAGTCTCTTGGGGTGTGCTTGGGGACAGAGGGCACTTGTGCCTTGAGGCATAGTTAGGAAGACGATTCAGTGAATGATCCAGCAATCATTCCTGGAGCTTTTCATGTGTGACTGTTGCTAGACACTAGGTTGACAGGGTGACCAGTAGGAAACGTCCCGTGACCCCCTTATGATTTTTGTTGTTGTTGTTGTAACACCTTCCTGCCTTTTAATTTGGACCCTGTCTCTCTCCAGCCTGGAGCTCTGGGTTTCCTCTCAGCCCAGCAGCTGCCAGCATGGGACTTGAGGCTTCTGGATCCTCACAGCTGTCTGTCCCCACGGCACTGGTCGGGCTAGCTGCATTGCCTCTGCACCTCACTTTTCTCTGTCCTGTTGGCTAAGAAGGTTCAGGCTCAGGACATGCACAAGGACGCAGATACACTAGGGCAGAGCTGGCCGGAGCTGCCAGGAAGGGCAGCAGCTAAGGTGTCCCATCCTCTGTTCCTCTCATGACCTCTGTTACAAAGCTGGTACTGCCATCCTTTGTCATATGCCGCAACTGTCTCATAGCTTACAGGTGGCAGTGCTGTGCCTTCTGGTGCCAACATCAACCTGGTGCCTGGGAGGCAGGGGGCAGGCAGAGGAAGGTAACTGTTGAGTTGAGATTGCCTCTGAAGCCTGCCTGGCCCCCTACGTCTTTGAGCTCCTGTGAAAACAGCCTATAGGCAACCAGAGGTTTCTGCAGGGTCTGTGGCCAAACTCAGAATTGTTGGTAGAGAAGGACCCTATTCCCAGAATCCTGGACCCTAAGGACAGCCTAGTTTGTCCATGAAGCTTCCTTTTTGGTTCTAGTCTTGCCGGAAATCAGGCTGGTTCCTCTCCAGGATGAGCAGTGGTCTTTTTCTTTTTCTTTCTTT
>BDUI01001203.1:110325-141486 GCA_002335545.1 Apodemus speciosus
CCTGCCTCTGCCTCCCAAGTGCTGGGATTACAGGTGTGCGCCACTACTGCCCAGCCATGAGCAGTGGTCTTGGTTGTGGTGTTAGGACAGAAGGCGAAGGTGTGAGGTCCAGTGGCAGGCAGCTGGAGGGGTGGTCAGAGAGGTGCACTGGACGGGGCGTGGGGAGCTGAGTGTAAAGGGCGAACGAAGCTGGGATATGCAGGGAGGGACGAATGGGAGAGGCTGGCCGACCAGTGGACCTGAATGCCTAACGCGGGGCTCTGGGTGAGGACGCCAGATTAACTACTTCCTCTCTTCTCTTGGCAGCCATGGCCTTCATCACATACGTGCTGCTGGCTGGGATGGCTCTAGGCATTCAGCAAAGGTTGGTATTCTCTTCTCCCTCCGAGCTTAAGTCCCTTCCTCTTTAGGGCATCTGGGCCAGGTCCCAGCTCACCCATCTTAGCTTCTCACTTACACCTGCCACAGATAGCTCACCCTGACCTACCTTCTCCCATGGTTGCAGGTTCTCCCCAGAGGTGTTGGGCTTGTGTGCAAGCACAGCACTGGTGTGGGTGTTAATGGAGGTGTTGGCTCTGCTTCTGGGCCTCTACCTGGCCACCGTACGCAGTGAACTGAGTACCTTCCACCTCTTGGCTTACAGCGGTTACAAATACGTGGGGTGAGTGCCCTTGGGCTGAGAGGCACCTGAAGGGTCTCTGGCTACAGCTTTTGAGCCTGTGTAGCAGCAGCCTTCATTGTGATGCTAGAGACAGTTTCTATTCCATCTCAACTTCCAGCTGTATGTCTAAAACAGTCTCCMCTTGGAGCCAGTGACTTTAAAGAGATTGAGGATTTGTTAGTTACCTTGGGGAGCCCAGAGAAGGGGATTTCAGGTCCTGCGGCTGAGTCCTGAACCTTGCAGATCCATTTAGAGTCTGGTTCTTTGTAGGGAACAACCTGGTGTCATGGGTCATGGTATTGAGTCGTTCTAGGCCCTGGCAGGTAGGGCTAGTTTCAGGCTTGACCCTTGGGAATCACTAGTTGACTCCTGCACCCGCAGGATGATCCTCAGCGTGCTGACAGGGCTGCTCTTCGGCAGTGATGGCTATTATGTGGCCCTGGCCTGGACATCATCTGCGCTTATGTACTTCATTGTGAGTGTGGGGTGGCCCCTCCCCTCTTCTCCTCTGGGGCACATTTCCCTTCCTAGCCCACTCAGTTCTCCTCTCTTCCAGGTACGTTCTTTGCGGACTGCAGCTTCAGGCCCTGACAGCATGGGGGGCCCAGCCCCTCGGCAGCGTCTCCAGCTCTACCTGACCCTGGGAGCGGCTGCCTTCCAACCCCTCATCATATACTGGCTGACCTTCCAGCTGGTCCGGTGATTCCCTGCTCCTTCGGTGGCACTGATTTTTCCATACATTGAAGATTTGGTTTCCTTAACTTGGCTTGACCCTGGTTCCTGGGACCCAAGGGGAAGCCACAGGCATCTCTGCTTTGCCCAGGGGACTAGGCTTCAGGCTGTTTAAGAGAAGGGTAAGCAGATCCAGGGAGAGCATCTGGAGGTATCTTTTGTACTGCCTGGAAAAACAACTGGAAGGGTTGCACCGGCCACAGCTGGAAAGGGAGGATGGAAGGGCTGCTTACTTCCAAGGCTTCAGATACATCTGAGAGGATTCCAGAAAAGCCCAGAGCTAGCAGGGCATGGCTCACAGTGCTGGGATTTAGTTCTGGGCTGTCCCCTCTAGAATACTCCACCTAACTCTGTGTGTTCAAGCCTTCCAGAAGCAGAATTGGGGCTTGTGTATTTTCAGTAGTTTATTCATATTTTGTCACAAATGTCTGGGGATGGGGTCTGGACTCCTCCAGGCAACATAGAAAACAGGTCCAAGGGACAGGGGGTTGGATTTGGGATAAGTAGAGACTGGGTTGGAAAGAGAGCCTGGGGAGGGGCAGGGGGAGGGGAGGGCAGACTAGGGATGGGGCTGCCCCCGTGTTGAGCCTGCTCATTCCTGGTGCAGGTACCCCYCCACCTGCAGGGGGAGCTTCAGGGTGAGGGCCAAGGTGGGCTGCCCAGAATTTCCAGGATCAAGGTCTGCCTGTTGGCAGGGCCCAAATTCCCCTGAAACGGACAAGACCGGAAGTCCTACCCCTTCCAGGACGACTGCCATGCCTAGCTGCAGGCGAGCAGAGGAGCCCCACCCCTGCTTAGAGCTTTGCTGGCCCTAGTCGGAAGGGGAGAGCTCTGAAGGCGGAGGTCCCCGCAGCAGCAGTTTGGGGGGATGGAGAGGCAGGAGGCACCAGTGCCTCCTCCCTCCCCAGGGCTGAGGCCTCTGTGGCCAGAGGGGCAGGGCTGGGGGTGCACAGGCGTCCGGTCCGTTCTGGGCTTGCTCCCTGGCCGGCTTCCCCCTTAGAAGCTCACCAACGTATAAACCATACTGTGGGGAAGATGAGGCTGTGAACGCGTGTTCTGAGAAAGCCTGCCACCCTCAGTCATGCCCTGAGTTGTCCATTGTCCTCAAAGGCAAAAAGAGGGACCTGGGAACTAAGGGCCCAAAGCCTGGGACCCCCCTTGCCTGGGTTCCAGCTGCTGTGGCCACAGGCTCACCTGTACAGGTAATAGAAGAAGGAGAGCAGGTAGAAGGCCAGTTTGCACCAGGACTCCTTCTGGCAGTAGTTGAGGATGTCGGCATTCATGATAGAGACCGCATCATACATGACCTCAGAGCCATCCGCAGGACGGTGGAAGTACCTGGTGTGAGGGAGGCTGAGTGCCCGCTAGCCACCCAGGGCTGACCCCCGTCCTGCCCTGCCCCCGTCTTTATGTCCCTGAGGTAACTGCTTGCCCTCACCTCCAGAGGTGGTAGAAGAGGAGGGGGATGTTGAGGCCCAGGGTCACCCACTCTGCTGCACACAGAAACATCAGACAGAAGAGGCCGTGGATGGAATATTCCGGGACCACCAGCTGAGGGAGTGAGGGTGAGAAGTCAGAGGTCTGGTGCCCGACAGACCCAATGGCATAGAGGGTAATGATGTTTAGGAAGCGCCAACCCACCCTGATCTCAGAACTAAAAGGCCTTTCTGGCTTGCCATTCCCACCCTCCTGGGTGGCAAAGTGGACCAAATAGGCTCAACGAAAAGGAAGGACTCGCTGTGGGCTACAGAGAGAGAGGGCAGCACTAGCCAGCTTCCTGACACTGACCTTCCTCAGGAGGCAGCAGATGCGTTCGATGTTTTTCAAACGCTCGCGCTGTAGGGAAGGAAAGGGCCTAGATAAGGCAAGCCAAGGAGCAGAAACCAGGGCGCCTCCCATGGCCCCGGGCGTGGTCACCAGAGGGCGCCAGAACTCTCTGTGGTGTCTTCTCAGGAAAGCAGCCCGCCGTCCCCATGGTGACTGTCACCATGGAGGGGCCTTCACCCGCATCTCCATGGCAACGGCCCAGAGCCTGGAAAAGGCTTCCCCACCAGGAGGAACCGAGCCCTGAGCCCGCTCCAGGTGTTTGCGGGGGTGGGAATGGAGGAAAGGACAGGGTCACCTCATCAACCCTCCACATTGCACCCCCATCTTCCCGATCTCCATTCCCACCCTCCACCATCACAAAAAGACAAACGGACGGACACACCTCAGCACAGCACATGTATCACTTACTGCCCGCGCTGGGTTCCCCTGGTCGATGGGGTTCTTGAAGTCAGTCCGCAGCTCATCAAAGGCTATGATCTGGGGGCAGGGGCGTGTGCCTGTCAGGGTTGGGGCAGGCCCACTACCACCCTTAACACCCCAGGCACCAGATGGCTCAGAGGAAAAGAACATGGGCTTCTTGGAGGGATCTAGATGGTAACAGCCCCCTTACCATACACACACACACACACACACTCTCTCTCTGTGTATACATACATGTGTGTGTATGAGAGAGAGAGACCCTGTTAAGTGGAGATTGCTGCTTCCTGGAGAAGCAGGACTGCTCCGAGCTCACGGCAGTCAACAATGTCTAGTGTCTACTGCACTCCCCATACATTTCGAGACATGGCCTCTCCTCTCCAAGGGCTCATGTTAGTACAGGAACCCTAGAGCGTGGTACAAAGTTCTTGTTCAAGAAGAGCCTCAGGGGATTAGGGAGAGAACTCCTGATCAGAGTTAGGGGTAGTGCGGAACTCCATATGGGTTGGTGGGGTTCAAGCTGACTACGCATTTGGTGAACAAATGGGAGAAAGGCAGTCCAAGCAGTGGTGAGAACAGAAACAAAGGCACAGAAGGCTGAAAGAACATTGAGAAAGCTGCAGGTTCACGGGGTTGGGAGCTGTGCAAATGGGAAGAAAGGGAATGGTGCAAGGTGGGTGGAAGGGTCAACAGAGCTAGTCCCCATTCGGCCAGCCAAGACTAGGCTGTGACATAGGAGTTGGGGGGTCCTAGTAGATTATAAAGCCACGAAGTGGGGGCATCAGTTTAGGAACACGGGATACAAGCTGGCTAACAATCGCAGCCAAGATAAACACCYGGGAGGCACTATAACTCACTGAACCCTTTTAACAACCTGATGACTTAGGTGCTAGTATTGCTTTTATTTTTTACTTACAGAAGAGAAAATAGGTTAGGTATCTTGTCCAGGGCCATAAGGGCTACTAAGTAGTAAACTTGTTACCCAGTTAAAAGTACTACCCACTTTGCCATACAGGAGCAGATGAGTGAGGGCCGGCTGGCCTGTTTTGTTTCCAGGGAGGGGTTCATTGCATGGTGGTCTAAGTGAGAAGGTGTGGCCATGGAACTGGAGAGTTGTGGATGTGCCCATTGTTCTCTAGTAGCCAGCTTCCAGGGGCCTGTGCGATAGGGAAGGTGACAGTAGAAGGCCCCAAGATACCTTCTATTATGGTGTGTCTGTGTCTGGGGGAAGGCAGTGTATTCAGAAATTCCTGAGGGAGCAGATATTTGAGATAGAGCTGTGGACCTGGAAGGAACTGCAGGTAACCTGGGGGAGGCAGGCTGGCAGAGAAGCCTGACTGAGGGGGAAGGGGGGTTCCTTCCCTTCCCCTCTAGTCCCAGGATGAGGCAGCAGGCCCACCACCCCCAAACATCCTAGACCCCATACGGTTCAGAGGAAAAGAACATGGGCTTCCTGAAGGGAGCTGGGGCCATCTGGAGCCCCTCCCCCAACTCCTCATTGACTCTGGGCTGCTGCCTGCCTGAGAGACACAGCAGCAGGGTCCAGCAGGGGCGGAAGGGTACCGTCTGTCTGCCCCCGAGCTGGCACCACCAGCAGGCAGCGGGTGTCAAGCCTCCCACCCCCCAGGCTGCCTGGCGCTGACTCAGCACTGTCTCCCCCCACCCCCAACCCCGGAACAAACAATTCTCCACGGTGACAGCTGACACACGTCACTCATGAGGGTTGCCTAGTGACTACTGGGACCTGGGGTTTTGGCTCAGAAGGTTTTACTTCTAAACAGCTTTGAATTGAAGACCACATTCTCTCTCCTAGACTTCACGTCTACAAGCCCATTTTACTGATAAGGAAACAGCTCCAGCCTGATAAGATGACCAAGCTAAAAGGAAAAAAAGCACAGTGCCTCACAGTAGAAGAGGTTCCAGAAAGGTTTGTCGAGAGAATGTGCTGCTCCAAACCCCAGACTTCATCTCAGCCTGGACACTTTGCAGCCTGACTCCCCTGGCAGCTGCCTGAGACTGTACGAGGCAGGCGGCTCTGAGAGTCTCCTGAGAGGCCCTATCAGGGAAAGTGGGGCTGTGAGTGGGAAGGGGCTTCTTGAATTTCAGGAGCTAGTTAGCTATCCTGTGTCTCCCTGCCTGTGCCTCCCCATTTTTTCTAACTCTTAGGACCAAAGTTCTCCTGCCCCCTCAGGACTGTCTGTCCAAGGCCCTGGGCCTGGGACAGGAAGCTCATAATGGATTCGAAGTGATGGAGGAAGAGAAAAACGGAGCAGAGGACAAGAAACCCAACTGGGAGACCTAGATCAAGCCTGGAGCAAAGTGAGGGTTGGGCTGGAGACAGGGCGTGTGTCTGCAGATGCCTGTGGGGCTCAGGGTCCAGGACAGTAGTGGTCTAGCCTATGTCAAAGAGAAAGGGGGGGGGGAAGGGCAAGGAAGCAATGGGGCAATTTCTGGGAGGCAGCAAGTCCCAGAAAGACACAAGAAATGGAGAGAGCAAGAAGGTCAGGTAAAGCACGGGAGGCAGGGAGGCATGCTGGATCCAGTCAGATAATTAACACTGAAAAGATAAGACCAGACCAGGAGGTGTGCATGCTAGTAGCTACAACAGAAAAAGAGGCCTCTGCGTGGGACCCGTTTGGGGCAAAAACCTCAGAGGGCATCGGAAGGAAGGGAAGCTGGAAGGAGGGGGCAGAGACCTCAACAGTGAGCCAGAGGCTCATAGTTCTATAGAGAGCAGAAAGAAACCAGGTAGAGGAGGCCCTTGGAAAAGCCCAGGAGAGAACTAGGTAGAAGAACCCTCTCCATTGGGAAACCGTTAGAATGAGACGAGACAAGACGAGATATTCTGAAGAGTGAGGTGTGAGGCTAGGCCAGGGTAAGGGCAGACCGGGAGTGAGGGACTGGAAGACGAAAGGCATGTACGTGGAGGAACGGGAAGGAAGGTGGAAAGTGAGCGTGAGACAAGGTGGGGGCTAGGTTTCTGGAGCTGCTTCAAACCTATCCCACTTGGGTCAGAGAGGGGTCCAGGAGGGGACAGGGTTAATGGGTTCCAAGATATGCGGGTCTTGTAAACAGATGCAGTTGCCATAGTAACCATCTCCATCAGTCTGGTTGGAAAAACCCACAAAGGAGGGGTTCAGCGGGGGGGGGGTGTTTAGGGGGGGAACAAAGACAAACTGCCCGATGGACAGACGGGGGTGGATGGATGAGAATGTACAAGGATTAAGAATTCCGCCCCCTGCCCAATGACTGGATGGGGCAAGGAGAGGGTCAAGACCTACTGACATACCCACAGACAGGCGGGGGCGGTGAAGGAAGGGGGGCTGCCCCCGGGGAAGGAAGCCAAAGACAAGGGGATGTTGGTGGGAGGCGAACAGAAACCATGGGGGATAATGGGAAAGACCTTTCAAGTTTCCCCGGAGCGTTGATACCATCAGTCCCAGCCCCTTCCTGCTCCTTAAGCCCCACTTGCCCCCCACCCCGCCCCCAGTCCAAGCCCAGTCTTACGTGCCAGATGACAAAGAAGATGAGGGAGGCGCACAGCACCAGGGTGAGCATGTAGCAGAATGCTGCGAAGGTGAACGCCATGGCCCCCGCGCCGGGCGGTGGCCCGGGGGGCGCCAGCGCGGGGTCTGGGCGCAAGGGGACGCCCCCCGGCCCACACTTAGGGCCGGCCGGGCATGGCCCACCGGACTCGAGGGACACAGGCAGCGCGTCCGGGACCAGGGCCACGGGGCCGTGGGGGACGCGGGGCGCGGGCCGTGGGGCTCGGGGGGCGCGTCCGCTGCCGGCTGCCCGGGCCCCGATCGCTCATCCTGCGATCCCTCGCCCGCGGCTCCCTCGCTCTCCAGCCCGCGAAGCCGGCGGGGCGGAGCCAGGGGCGGGGCCGCTGTGCAGCGGCCTCGGGCGGGGCTGAGACTCGAAGCAACCCCTCCGCCAGCCTCATCAGCCCAGCACAGCTAGCTACTCACCCCAATGAGCCCAGTGTTTGTGCACCTTCAGAACATGCAAACCCGGAAGCCCGTTCCTGGTACAACTCTTGACAACTAGCCCACTATAGCCACATTCTGTACTTCGTCTCCAAATTCTCAACACACAGTGCTGGCTCAGGGTGATACAAGTGGGGTCCTAATGTGAAGAAGCGCTTGTCAAAGCTCAGGATAGCTGGCATCGGCTTCAAGCCAGAAGAGGAGACTAAAGGCAGGGAGTGAGGAGGCGAAGACTAAATGCAATGCAGTTCATCATCGGGAACCAATGCCCGCTCCTTGCTCCTAGCTTTATGTCTTGCACGCCTGTCCCAGTGGATGTTGGTGGCTCACCTGATGGCCTCCTGCTAGCCTCCCTCTGACAGATCCGTGCTGGGCCCTTGGGGACATCCCATAGCAGCACAGCAGGTTTTCCCAGCCCCAGTATGTGGGTCAAGGGCTTTTACCAGCAAACTTAAGATACAGTCCAAGCCAGGACCCCCCCCCCCCCCCAATGCATCACACCAAACTCTGGACTTCAGTTCCACCCAGCAACTCAAAGCTGACTCAGACCATAGACCACACTCAGTCAYCACAGCTTCCTTGCAAAAACCCTTGGCTTATCCAAGGGCCGGTGGAAATTTATTTTTTCATCCTTTTCCATCTTCCCCCAAGTGGCTTTTCCTTGCAAAATGCCTGACGTGACACCAGAGGGGAACCTGGGAGAGGAGGCTCCCTCCCAGAGGGGTAGCCCAGGGACTTAAATACACATTGGAGGGGAGGGCAGATTGTAGGGTGAGACTGGCAAGAGACAGCACAAAGGACATGGCTTCTTAGGTAAAGACCAAAGGATTTCTACAGGAAGCTGTGCCAGAGGATGGGGGCCAGAATTCTGAGTTGGGAGGGGGAAAGAGTCCCACAACCCCAAGTTGTACCCACATTCCCAGAGAAGTAGGTCTGGCCCTGTCAGGCTATGAGGAATGGAGGAAGAACAAGCCAGATGTGCTGCCTCAGAAAAGGGAGGTGGTGCTGGCAGAGTGAGGGTTAAGGCTGGTGCCCGGCCTCTGGCAAGGTGGGCCTTCCGCCTCCGCTTTCCTCAGGGACAAAGGGGCTCGGTGGGCAGGCAGCACATGGGCCTGGCTCTGGCAGGGCAGGGGGAGGCAGGAGCAGGCTCCCTCCCGGCTTGAGACATAGGCCCAGCGCAGCCATCCGCCCACCTACCCTAGATGTGCTCAAGACCTAACCGCAGCTGGACGGCTCAAGCTGTGTGTGGGAGCAGGCGAGTGAGGCAGAGATGAGGAAAAGTGACTGTTGGGCTCTTGCAGCCCTGGCACCTGTCCTGAGGTCCGATGCGGGACCCTGGATCTGAGGCCCTGGATCCCCTGGCTACTGCTGCCCCAGGGGCAAGCAGAGGTAGGGAGGCCCTAGCTATTGGGAAGAAAGGAAAAGAGAAACCCAGTGCAGCATACATGGGGGGTGTGAGAGACAGCGGAGCCCTCATTCCAAAGAAAGGTGCGTGGTGGGCATCTTTTAAAGGTCCCTAGAGGCAGCAGCAGAGCAGTCCCTGTGACCACCCCAGCCACAGGTCCTGCATGTCCTCCACGGGGGCCCTGACAGGACTGGGACTCAGAGCAGAAGGCAGATGGGCCAGAGGAAGATGGGGAGCCCAGGACACCCCAAAGCTACAGACTCAAATGCCCTAGGAGAGGGAGGCATTTCCTGCCCCCTCCAGGGGCATCATCTGGAGAAGGTGCCCCTCCCCCAAGTGCCCCTCCTAGCAGCAGCCACCACTAGCAGGCTTCACAGGAGTGCTGTCAATCTTCAGGTTGGGCCGTTCACCCCCAGACGCTGCTCCTGGCCCCATCCGCTTTTTGATCTCTGCGGCCATTGTCATGAATGCCTGCTCAACATTGGTGGCATTCTTGGCACTTGTCTCCAGGAAGGGGATACCCAGAGAGTCTGCAAATTCCTGCCAAGGAAAGAAGAGAGAGGGGAGCAAGGGAGAGAAGGGGTGAAGGCATGTGGGCCCCAGACCCTTGACAGCCAGGGCGGGTCTGCTCACCTTGGCTGTGGTGTTGTCCACGACCTTCTTGGTGGTGAGGTCACTCTTGTTGCCTACCAGGAGTTTATTGACATTCTCACTCGCGTAGCGCTCTATCTCCTGCAGCCACTGTTTCACGTTAGCGTAGGATTCCTAGGCACAGTGTCCAAAGTTACTGAGCACGCAAACGCAGGCCTACCTAGGTCTAGAGAACTGCACTCTTTTGGAAGGTAGGAGACCTGAACATGGGGATTCAGAGAAAGTCTTCCCCTCCAGGTTTAGCTTTCCCCTGGTTCTCTTCCATGTGGAAACCTGAAAACCAGAACCAGAGTACAGTAGCTGCCAGCCAGCGGCCATCACCTCAACAGTGGCCTGGACCTACAGCTTCCTGCAGTTCTCTCTCCCTAGCCACTCCTGGGAAGCCAAGGGCATCCGAAGAAAGGCAGGTGACACCAGGCATGGCTGATGCAGGAAGATCATGACCAGCCTAGGGAACTCAGTGAGACCATCTCAAAATAAAAGTAATGAAAGGGGGGGGCTTGGCTAAGAGCACTGGCTCAATTCCCAGCGCCCACAAGGCAGCTCACAACTGTCTATAGCCCCAGCTCCAGGTGATCTAACAGCCTCACTGACATACATGAAGGCAAAACCACCAATGCACATAAAATAAAAGTAATGAAAAGGAGCCAGGCCTGGTGGCACACGCCTTTTACTCCCAGCACTCGGGAGGCAGAGGCAGGTGAATCTCTTAGTTCAAAGACAGCCTGGTCAGTTCTAGGACAGCCAGAGCTACACAGAAAAGCCCTTTACACCACTCCCCCAAGCCCTGCCTGCACCCCCCAAATGAGGCAGGCATTTCATGACTGAGCTACACAATCTCTTGCTTTGGAGCCCACGGGAGGTAAAGGTTCCTCCCAGGGTGACCCTGGCTAGGGAAGGAGATAGGTTTACCCACTTCTGACACCAACGATTGCCTCACTGAGTCTCAGATTCTCCTAGCAGCTTGACATGGAACTTGTACAAAGGATGAATTTCTACAAATGGGTTCAAGCCAGAGGTATACTTCCTCTTCTTTTTAAAGAGTTTGCCGGGGCTGGAGAGATGGCTCAGTGGTTTAAGAGCACTGACTGCTCTTCCACAGCTCCTGAGTTCAATTCCCAGTACCCACATGGTGGCTCACAACCATCTGATGTCCTCTTCTGGTGTGTCTGAAGACAGCAACAGTGTACTCACATAAATAAAATACATACATCTCTAAAAAGAGTTTGCCTGCTTGCAAACATACAGCTTGTGTATGGCTCCTGCTCCTGGAGGCCAGAAGACGGTATCAGCTCCCCTGTCACTGGAGTTACAGAGACTTGTGAACTCTGTGTTAATGCTGGGGACGGAAATCCAGGCTCTCTGTAAGAGTAGTGAGTGCTCTTACTGCTGAGCTCTCTCTCCAGATTCTGCTTTCCCTTCAAGATATACAGGGTTCTAATGTACACACTGGCATGTCCTAAGCTGGGCTCTATGCTGAAAGGAGGGGACACTGTACAAACACCTGCCTTAGGGTACTGGGGACCGCAGAGAAACAGACCAGTGCACACACATGGCAAGATGGGCTAAAAAGCCGGCGCTGGGCAGCCCCAGGACTACTACTGCTGACCCTAGCCTGCAAGTATGGACTTAACTAAAGGCTACCAGCTGAGGACAGCATCTGCTAGAATGAAAGGGTGTGGTGTCTTTGGGAAGTGGGAAAAGAGCAGACCGAGCTGGGAAGAACTAGTCAGGACAGAGCTCAAAAGACTGGCCTAGATGAACTTGGCACAGTCGTGAGCTATTGGGGTTTTTCTTAGATGACGAGTACAGTGTCATACCGGTGTGCTGGGAAAAGAGCCTGGGCAGGACTGGAGCAGACCAGTAAGATGCGGAGCAACTAACAAGCATGCGGGCTAAGCTAGAGCCCCAAAGCAGGGGACAAAGTGGCYGGAGCGAGCGGGAGCGCAGACTTAATGTGGACTGTCACCTAAGCTTGGTCACTTATTACAAGACCTCAGATATCTAATCATCTGACCTGGGTCTCAGTTTCCTCTTTTGTACAGATAACGCCTCCCAGCAGAACTGTTGTTTGCATGAGAATGAATGCAGGCCAGTCTCCTAACAAGTGCTCAGTTAGCAAGAGCTACTATTATCCTCATCATTCATCATTCCTATTATTATGAGGGACAGAAGAAACAGGAGAAAAGAACGGAGGCGCTTTGAGACTAACTATGGGGACGGGAAGTCTTTTGGTCAGCCTCACAAGGATTATGTTACAAAATGAGGATGCAGGAGGCGGGTTGGGGAGATGGTGAGTAGAGAGCTAGAGTCTGAATCCTGCAGCTGGTGTGGAGCCCACAGAGGCGGTCAAAGGCGGGGAAAGGGCTTTGTCTTTTCTGGGATACCAGAGGCAAGTTTACTGTCACCTCTGGAAAACAATTCCTTCATCTATGAAGCATGCTGTACTAGTCAGTGTTTTTCAACTTGACACAAACCTAAACATCTGGAAAGAGGACATCTGAACTGAGGAATTGCCTCCATCAGATTGCCCTGTGAACTTTTGTGGCATTCTTGACCGATGGTTGATGGGAGAAGGGGGTGTGCAGCTCACTGTGGGCAGTGTCACCCTTGGACAGGTGACCTTGGGTAGTCTAAGAAAGGGTGCTGAGCAGTCTATGGGGAACAAGGCAGGAGGTGCCTTTCTCTGTGGCTCCTGTTTCAATTCATGTTTTGGTGTCTTTGGAGACGGACCGGGATGAGACAGGCCCTGTCCTCCCACCTGGTGTTTGCTGTGGCAACAGAAAGCAAAGTGGAGCACAAGGGCTTCGGCAGTTCATTCTTACTAAGGAGCACATCAGGAGCACTCCCACCATAGACCCAAGGGGGGAGGGGGGAACTACAAACATTTTCAAGGAAAGAGAAGGAAACAAGTGCAACAAGTCAATTTGGGCAAGAAGGCGACTGAGTTTTTGGTAGTTAAATAAAGCCTTGGTGACCTTTGAGTGACACTCAGCTCACCCGGCTTGAAAGAGCTGAAAGTGAAGGCATGGGTAACATAGCCTCTGGACTCTCCCAGCYCGGGACTGAGTACACTTCCATATCCCTGGGGATACGGAAGCAACAAGGCTTGGCAGGAAGCAAAGCAGCTGGGCTGGAGCCTAGGCTTCTTCCTAAGGAGATGGAAGGCCGTTAGCAAGTGACAGCACCAGCCTGAACAAGTCTTCATCTTTAAGATGAGAATATGAGTAACTTCTCATGAGCACTGAAGGACAATTATAGGGCTGGGCAGTGGTGGCGCATGCCTTTAATCCCTGCACTTGGGAAGCAGAGGCAGGAGAATCCCTAGGAGTTTGAGGCCAGCCTGGTCTATACGGATTGAGTTCTGGGACATACAGGAGTACAGAGAGAAACCCTGTCTCAAAATAACCAAAACAACAACAACGATAACCAATTAGAAGCTAGGCACAGTGGTAGCTGCCCAGGCCCTCAGCTACTAGGAAGGCTAAGGCAGAAGGATCACTTAAGCTGAGGAACTGGAACGGGATGGTGACGGAGGGAAACTCACATTTTATGGGGCAAACAACCAAGGAACTTTATCTAAAGGCTACAGTGTCTGTGAGCTGTGAGACGCTGTCGGGCCGATTTGCTCCCTGAATCTGCAGACAGGAAGCATGGAGCCAACAGTGACCAACCAGCTCATTAACTGCCGCCAAACATGGGTCGTCTGGAAAGTCTAAGGATAAGTGTAGAATAAGGTAGCAGGAGCCACGAGGCCTGGTTCTATCAAGACTCCATGACAGGGTCTTAGTAGGATCCATTTCTATGGGCTGGTGCCCTTTTTATGAAGCAATTCAGTATAGTGTCTCCTTCCCAGAAAGCTAAAGGAAAATGAAAACTAGAAAAGAAGTAAGAATCACAACTCAAGGCTCAGGAGGCAAGGCTGCAGGGAGTACCTGGTCAGTGACGTCATACACCACAATGATGCCATGAGCCCCCCGGTAGTAGCTGGAAGTGATGGTCCTGAACCGTTCCTGACCAGCTGTGTCCCACTACGAGTCAGGAGGAAAAGGGTGGTCAGCCACAGGAGAACTCCCACCCCGAGGAAAACAGCTCTGCCTGAGGGCTGGGGCAAAGCCATACTCACAATCTGCAGTTTGATGGTTTTGCCATCCAGCTCAATGGTTCGAATCTTGAAGTCCACACCAATGGTGCTGATGTAGCTCTCTGTGTATGTGTCGTCCTGAAAGGTTGTGGCTAGTGAAATGGACTGAGCAGACAGGCTCCGTGCCTATGCTGTGCTCTCCTCACTGCCAAGCCTCTGCTCTAAGCTCCCAACTTGCAAGGAAGGCCTGGGCCCTTGCTGTGGAGGCTCCAGCGACCTCACTCTTGGTTCTCAGGACTTGTAACTACTGTGTTCTGAGTTGCCCCTTTTTCCTCCCAGTGGCCAGCCAGGACCCCAAGTAGATAATACAGGGTGCTTCTTACTCACAGCAAAGCGTAGGAGCAGGCATGACTTGCCCACGCCCGAGTCACCAATCAAAAGCAGCTTAAACAGGTAGTCACTGGCAAGAGAAGATGGGAAGGTATGAAGACAAGCAGGAAGTCCCCCCCCCCCTTCCTGTAGTAAGCGCAACAGCACTGTAAGGCACACTTCTGCTTGGCCTACTATGGTGCTCACTAGAGCCTTCTACTGTTCTGAAAAGGGACAAAAACAAACAAACAAACAAATAAGTAAAATGACCCTTACTAGCCTCAATAAGCTAGCACAATTTGCTAAGAAATGTGCAGAGCTGATTGGCAGAAACTATTTAAGAAACTCACATTAGGCCACATAGTGTGCCAGCCTAGGACGCGAAAGCAAACACTTGACCCATGAGGTAAAAATAAATCTGAAGCTGGGATGGGAGGTAGGGTGTGTGTGGAGCGGGAAGGGTGGTGCATGCCTTTGATTCCAGCACTCAGGAGGAAGAGGCAGAGGCAGATAGAATTCGAAGTCCTAGGCCAGCCTGGTCTACAGAGTGAGTTCCAGTATAGTCAGGGCTGCAGAGAAACCCTGTCTGAAAAATCCAAAACAAAACAAAACAAAAAACAAACGTGAAAGCGCCTGAGATGAAGTCATCAACAAGTGGCCGTGGAAGCAACGGTAAGTACTAAATTGTAATTGGCCCTGTGTGAAGTACTTGAAATGCATTCTCTATGAAATCCTAACAACAGGGCAAAGAAGTGAAGTGTTATTTCCAACTACTGAGGAAACGGGAGGTCACAGGAGGCAAGTGACTTGTCCTAAGCAGTTGAACACTGTGAGACTGGAAACCAGGCCTGTCAGACTCCACGCTTCTTGACAGCCCGTAGCTTCCCTTTCTATTCCCCCTCCTAAGCCCACTAACTGAGTTCAACCCTTCCTCAAGGAAATCTGAAGCCTTGAGTTGGGGAAGAAAAAGGAAGTGGCGAACGGGAAGATTACGTGGGTGCAAAACTGTATGTTGGCCATCTACTCCAAAGGGTTTGAGTTTGAGGAATAAAAATTCCACTCCAAGGGAACAAGCATATTCCACATTCACCTAAAGTTCTTTGGCAGTGTGACAGGAGAGGGACGCCGTGTGACAGTGGCACTGGAGGCCTGAGCAAAGGTGAGAGGACAGAAAAGGACAGACCGCCGGGAGCAACACGACAGCGCCCAGGCAGGGCAAATGGTAGCCTCAGAGAAAAGGACCTGCAGGATTGTGAATGAAGCAGGGACTTGGGGGTCCCCTCTTGTCTGGTCAGCTTCTGGGCCAGCCCCGGGACCGAGGCTCCAGAAGAAAGGCAAAGGCAGAGAGGTTCACAGCCCAACTGAAAGTACTCGACTATGGAGATCAGAAACTATTGTGATGGGCTCCAAACCGCCTGCCCTTGGTCAAGCTGTAGGTGGGAAAATTGAAGCTCAGGGAGACCAAATCTGCAGGGTCACCTAACCAAAAAGGCCTGTGAGGGCTGGTGCTGCGGGCTCCCAGTGCTGCCCATCCAGGCTGCAGCCTCCGGGCCCCGGGCTGCAGAACTCGGGGTGTAGAGCCGGGGTCCTGGGGCTCCCGGGGGGAGGGGCAGGACCCGGATGTAAGGGGGGGGTCAGCGGAAGAGGGACCCGGATGTGGGGGCGCCGCGCAGTTCTGACCAAGGCCAGACAGGTTCGGCAAGCATATAGCCCCATAGACAGGATCGAGGCTGCGCCGCACGGCGCGGGCGGGGCTCACTCACTATTCGGGGTTCATGGCGGCAGCGGTGGCCCGCTCGGTCGCTCCCAGTCGGCTCTGCTCCGCCTCCCGTTCCAAGATGGTGGCCGCTCCGCCCTAGAGGCCCCGCCCGCGCTGCGCAGGCGCAAATACTTCCAACTCGGGTTGCGCCGCGCTGCCTTGCGGAACCTGTAGTTTCCATGGATATTCGACTTGCCATTGCTGCGCAGGCGTAACCCAGGGAACCCGAGCACTCCATTAGCCACCCGCGAATAGCCTTCTGGGATCTGTAGTCCTCGCAATCCCTAAACCGACCCAGCTACAAAAATCTTCGTTGGGCTATCCAATCCGCAGGTGTAGGCTGTTTAGCACCGGGGTAGGTATGGTCCGCCTCTGAGATGGGAAGCCACTTTCACCCTCTCAGTTCGCAGATTGAAACTAGAAGGTGTGAGGTATTTAGGACCAGAAAAATTTTGATTTATTCAGCGTTCTCGGTGGGATGGACATTCTGCAACCTTAGTACCAGGATTATGTGATCACTAGTATGAAATGTATGAAAACTCCTCTCCGGAAACTCAGTCCAAGAACGTATTAAGGAGTAGAAGCCCTCACAGGCGGAATTGTCTAGAACCCCGTAAGGGCATGTGTTAGGTGCAACCCCAGCGAGGGCAGGGAATGATATGCGTGTGTATCCCTCACTCCCGCAGCCTCTCCTGATTCCACCCGACTCTAGGGATGCTCAGGGGCTCTGGGATTCCTCAAAACAAGCCCGGTTCAGATTCAAATCGTCTTTATTTCTACAGCAACATCTGAAAATAGAGAGCGACTGCCTTACCCAACAAATGGGGTAGCCCCATCCTACTGTATGTGGGGGAGGGGGACATCAGAAGCTGAGGCAAGGGAGGCGTGGCAGGATGGCTCAATGGGCTGTGCCCAGGGTGGGGTCAGGCCATGCCTGGGCGGGGCTGGGTGAGAAGTACAGTGCATTAAGTCCCAGAGGCAGCACAGGGCCCCGAGGCAGCACAGGGCCCCGAGGCGTGAGGTTCCGGCATTTGCAAGGTGGAGTAGAACTAATCCCTCTAAGACCAGGCGAAGAGGTCTAGGGAACCCTTTTGAGAGGCTCTGGTCCTAGAACTTGGAGCTTGGGAGATACCACCACTGGGAACGGGGTGATTTAAGGCCTGGGCGGTACCACTGGATAAGAGAGAGGCAGGTATTGGCCCGGGAATACCGTGGACTGAGGGGAGGAGGGCTGAGCGGATGACTCGGCCAATAACTTATTTCTCTATATACAGAAGCAACGGCCGGGGAGTGGAGGGCAAAGGTGCTGAGGGGACAGCAAGGACTTAAGTGTTCTTGGCGTTGGGGGCTGGGTAGGCAGGCCACCACTCCCACAGGCCCTGAACTTAGCGAAGAGAGGCCCCCTGCTGAAGGAATAAATAAGGAGCAGAGCTGGAGCCGGCAAGCCCGTCCTCCAGGGCCTGGCTGAGATGACAAGGGAGGAAGTTACCCTGAGATTGAACGGAAAAGACAGGGGTCCTTGAGAGGGGCAGGCAGGACAAGCAGCAGGCCCATGCGCAGGGCTGGGGACGGGATCGTGTCAGATGGCGGCTCTGGTGACTGGCTGCCCCTTCAGCTTTAGCCCACGAGGGAGCTTCTTCGGGAGAGGTCCATGGAGCTGGAACTCAAAGTGCGGCTGTCAGAAAGACCCGTGCCTCCAGGCTGTGGGCAGAGGATGTGTAGCTTAGTCCTAAACTCTGGGAGTGAAGGGGGCATAAGGGGAGCAGGAACCCAGAAGAGGAAGGGAGGAGAGGGCCGAGCGAGGTACCCTGTGCGAATGCAGTCAGACTGGTCAAAGTTAAAGTTTAGCTCCCACGCAGCGCCCGAGAGCTTCAAGTGGGTACTGGGTGAGTGGATCTCTGCCCCATGGCAAGGGTTATGTCTCCCTTTACCTGACCTCTCCTCCACTGGTTTCTACCAATCTCCTCCCAGCCCAAAGCAGGCCTGAAACCAGAGCAGTTGCTGGATAAAGACTCACCAGGGGAAGTTGGGTGGGCCATACACAGAAAAAACAGGGCCCAGAGCCTGGGTCTAGGCCGCCTAGTACCAGATGCCCTCCATTCTTACCTGGACTGGCTCTTCCACACTCTTGTTAAGGAAATTGAGAGAGCTGGCCCTCTTCATCCTGAGGAAAGGAGGGCCAGGATTTGTTCATGGTAGGACAATAAAGGGACACCAGGCTGGGTCTGGGATGGAGTGCATGAGAAAGCGGATGTGGTGACAGTGTTTCTGAGAGGGACGGAGCTCAAGGAGGGGTCAGAGGCTCACCTAGAATTAGGGGGCTCCTGCGGGCCGCCTCCCTGCAGCTTCCTCACCAGCATCTCACTGCTGCGTCTCAGGGCATCCCGGAGCTTCCCAAAGGAGCCACTGCGCCTCAGAGAGCCACTGCCATCCTGCGGGAGGACTGTCACTAGGCCCTACTTTCTTTGTAGTCTCACACCCTATCTCAGCCCCCACACTCACCCCACTCCATTCAGCGGCAGGCCCTGACTCCTCCAGGTCAGACTCAGAGGGAGGCCCAGCACCCCCGGCCACATCTCTGCTGCCACGTCGGTGTCCTCGTCCACCACCACCATCTTTTAACAGTTCTACCACCTTGGTCTGGCTGGCAGGATCCAGGCCCTGAAAGAGGGCAGGAAGCATCAGGCCCTGACTGAAGCACACGAGGCCTCACAGGTGCCTATCTATCCTCCACCGTGAAAGCCTCACCTGTTTGCGACTGCGGCTGGCACAATCTTCCAGTGTGTGTGCAGCCGCCAGCTTGCCCTGGCGCCGGTACAGGGCGCCCAAGCTTCGCAGAGTGGTGTTGACCGTGGGGCTGTGGACAGATCAGGGAAGTCTCAAACTATACGGCACAAGACCACATGGGGCTCTGGGGACCAAACAGGTCATGCCGAATCTGGCCTTTCCTATTTGTCTGACGCTGTGGTAAACCCCCTGGTCTCTCCCATCCTGAAAGAACCACTCTAGGGCTAGAAACCTGGCCTGGCCCTAGAGTCCTCCTAGGATGCTGCCACCAGGATCAGAAGCTGGGAGACCTAGGAGTGAGTGAACCAAGCTGTCACAGTGCAGACAGTCTTTGGGGGTTAGGGCCTTGAGAGATGAGCTAGCAAAAGAGAGGCGTCTCAGGAGTGGAAGGATGGTGTGAGGTGAGGCCTGGGTCTCACTGACCAAGGATGCTATTTCCTTGGTACTCATTCGACCCCTATCCAAGACCAATCAGCCCTCACCTGTCAACTTTACAGGCTTTGTACCAGCTGCCATACTCCCCATAGGGGGCGCTGTCCCGGCGCTTATCCTGAGGGAAAGACCGGTCAGTTGAGAGATGGGAGTAAGCTAGGCTCCATTCATCCAGCCTCATACCCTCCCACACTTGCAAGCTGCCCACAGCACTGCTTACCTTGCTCTCCTCTCGTTCCTCTGCATGCATCCAGATGGGCTTGTTCTCTCCTAGAAGGAAAGACCTGTCACCTGCCTGCCATATAGATCTCTCCAATTGGGCTGCACATGGGAATAATGTCTCAGGAAGGGTACAGGGCTATGTAGGAAGGACCCGGATTGGACTTTGTTGAATAGAAGAACAAGAAACAAACCCAAACCATCATTGACCTTCCTCTGGACTCAGATGAACAGGCCACATCTGTATTAAGTGGCTATAAACGAGGAGGAGCAGAGTAATGGGGCAGCTTAAACACCTTAGACCAGAGCCTGGTGATGGGCCTGAATGTGGGGCCGGGGTGAGGAATGGAGATCAGGAAATGGCCAGAAGATTGTTTCGGAGAAGAAAAGAGTTGGGCCAGCCTTCAAAGTGAACAGGAATTGTCATGCAGAGAAAGAGGAGACTGGGTATAGTGATATATGCCTTTAATCCCAGTACTCAGAGGCAGGTGAATCTCTGTGAGTTTGAGGCCAGCCTGCTACATAGTGAGTGAGTGAGNGAGAGAGAGAGAGAGAGAGAGAGAGAGAGAGAGAGAGAGAGAGAGAGACAGACACACACACACACACACAGAAGGGGGTTTGCCAATTTGTCTGGCCAGGGCACTGAATTAGGTGTGTGGATTCCTGCAGGTAAGGAGTCTGGGTGTCTCCCAAACTCTAAGCAAGATGGCTTGCAAGGCCAAGTACTGTCCTGGGTACTCCTGGCTGAGTAGGCTTGTGTTGAAGGAACTGGAGGTACATGGTGACTATGGACTCACCATTGACTGAGCCAAACTCCTTCTCATGAGCACGGGTAAGGATCTCCTTGTACAGAGTCTCTGCATCCTGGTACTTGCCCTGTTTCAGGTAGCAGGAAGCCTGGATGGGAAAGATAGTGGGTAAGCAGCCTTCAGGGAGCTTAGCTTTCCTTCTCCTTCCTCCTGGACAACAGCTCTCTCCCTCCCTGCCTCCTTCCTTTCCAGCCTCCCACCCAGCCTCACAGCACCAGGTTGTTCTTGGTCTTCGCCACATTGGGGTCATCAGGACCAAGGCGTGTGGCATAGATCTCCAGGGCTCTCCGGTAATAGTATTCCACCTCCTCAGCTTTGCCCTGGTTCTGGCACAGCAAAGCCAGGTTGCTGAGCTGCTTGGCCACATCTGGATGAAACTTGCCCAGGACCTGGTAAGAGTCAGTGGCTGGGTTCAGAGTTGCCCAGAGTCTGCTGTTTGTCTAGCACTCTTGGCCCTGCTTGTTCCCACCTTTTCCCGGATCTCCAATGCTCTCTTGCACAGTGGCTCAGCCTCTTTGTACTTGCCCCGTTTGCCATACAGAACAGCCAGATTGTTGAGGGTTGCAGCCACCTGGGTGTAGGAGAATGAAGGTGTCTTCACTCAGGACCCTAACAGGCAGGGAGATCTGGAACTTGTGAGGGTTGGAGAGGAACACTTAGTCTAATTCTTACTCACAGCTGGGTGGTCCTTGCCCAGTGTCTTTTCCCGAATAGCCAGAGCATCATTGAGCAGGTGAGCAGCATCCTTGTACTTATTCTGGTCCCTGGGAGCAGGCAGGACATTCAGGAATGTCTTCCAGCCCAAAGCCTGCCCCCAGGGGCCCGTAGTCCCCGAAGGCACTCCTCCTGGGGTCACTGATGAGTGGATATGATAGGAGTGCAACTCAGAGCATGGGAGGCCTGGGCAGCCCTGCCCTTGAGAACTCTGAGGACATTAGGCAGTTCCCCTCACTAAGGACACGCCTCTGAGTAACTCGACTTTAAATGATCCCCAGTGCCTTGGCTCACTGTCACTTTCTGCCACAGAAACCTTTCACCCATCCTGAGCCAATTTATCTTTCCACCCACCCGTCTTTCCTTGTCCTTTTCCTCTCTTTCCAGGGTTTCATGTATCCTGAGTTAGCTTTGAATTAGGTATAAAACCAGTTCCCAATTGTCTTGCTCCCACTTCCTAAGTGCTTACAGTGTGTACCACCACACCCGGCTTCTAACCCACTTCTCGAGGTCCACCCTTAAGCCTGGGTGCCAGAAGAAGCTGTGCTGACTCCCAGTGGCTTTAGTATTTTCTTTTTTTTTAAGTATTTATTTATTATTATATGTGAGTACACTGTAGCTGTCTTCAGATACTCCAGAAGAAGGCATCAGGTTGTGAGCAACCATGTGGTTGCTGGGATTTGAACTCAGGACCTCTGGAAGAGCAGTCGGTGCTCTTAATCGCTGAGCCATCTCTCCAGCCGGGTCTTAGTCTTTTCATGTATCACCCTTGCTATTATTCACAGCCAAGCTTTTAGTTTTTTGTTGTTTTTTTTTTCAAGACAGGGTTTCTCTGTGGAATCCTGGCTGTCCTCAAACTCATTCTATAGATCAGACTAGCCTCTAACTCAGAGATCATCTTGCTTCTCTCTGACTCCTGAGTACTGGGATTAAAGGTGTATACTATCACTGCCTGGCCCAACCTTTTCTTAAAACTCTAACAGGTTTATTTCCAATTGGAGGCAGCCTTACAGAGGCATGTCCATCTTTCTGTGCTGCTCAATTGTTGAGACATTCCTGTGGAAGGATGCAGGTGTGCCCACACAGCCAGGGGGTCCTTACCGATAAACCAGTGCCAGGATATTCAGCATGGTGGCCACATCAGGGTGGTCATGGCCTGATGTCTTCTCCAAATCCTCCAGTGCCTGCTTGCAGAGGGGCACGGCTACCTCGTAGCGGCCTTGTGAAGCATACTGGATGACCAGATTGTGGAGGGTCCGCAGTCGCGCCGGGATTTCATAGCCCCCATGTTGTGCAGCTACATCCCCTCCTCCAGGGCTAGGAGCTACAGGGCCAAGGGGAGGGAGTTAGATGTGCCTTCTCCGTTCTGAGCTGGGCTGGCATACGCCAGCTGTATCTGGCTCATGTGTACCTGGGCAAGTCCTCAACTGCCTCAGCTTCTGAACTCACAGAGTAGGTTTAGTTATTGCACAAGGAGTGAGTCCTATCCCTCATCTCATCTGTATCTACATTTTAAGTGGAACATTTTGGCTCAGCTCAGCAAGGCCCTGCATGAGTTTTCTCTGTCTAAGGAGGCCCAGAAAGTAACTGACTGTCCAGCCAGGTTCAGACCCTCCAGACCTGCTAAGCATGCCACTTGCTCTCCACAGAGCTCAGGGATAGGAGGTGCAACAGGGAACACTTGAACTTGCCCTTTGTTTTGTTTTGTTTTGTTTTTTTTGAGACAGAGTTGCTCTGTGTAACGGCTCTGGCTGCCCTGGATGGTATCAAACTCACAGAGATCCGCCTGCTTCTGCCTCTCCAATGCTGAGATTAAAGGTGTGTGCCACCACTGCCTGGCTAAAACTTGCCTTTTAAACCCTAACATGCTAGGACATTGTGATTGGAAATGAGGCAAAAAAGAACGCTGATCCAAGTAATATCTATCTCCTATGACCTCTAGGACTTACAGGGCCTATAGAACAACTGTCCCTTCCCTCAACCCAGAGCTAACTGCCCTTTTGTACCTGGGCTCTGTTCATCTTCATTGGGAAACAGGTCATCCAGAGAGTCTTTGGGGACATCACCCTTCTCCTCCTGGAGAGGAAGACAGGAATGAGTGTCAGACACAGTAGCATAGGTGTCAGCAGGCATGTGGGAACTGGATGTTGGCCAGCTGGGGCTCACATTTGGGGAAGCATCCTCATCCAGCTTTCGGATCTGACTCATGAATAGCAGGTGCTGCTTCTCTTCCTCCAGCTGAGCCACCGCCTGTTCACTGCGCTGCAGCTTCTGCTGTGTCCCTGCCAGCTCCTCACGCAACCACTGGTTCTCTTGTACCAGGCGCCGCACCTGAGCCCGCAGCTTCTGCTTCTCTGACTCCACAGCCCCCAGATGGCTGGATAATGCCAGGATCACCTGTGCAGCCAGCCAGACCAGGGTCAGAAGCCTGGCCATCACTCTGCCTGTGATTACTGCCTCAGCCACATGGGGCCAGTGAAAGGCCGGGCCCTGGCTGAGTGGTTGTCAGGGCTAAATCCCCCCTTCCCAGGACCACAGACTATAATCTACAGTTCAAAGCCAGGAGTAGGTTTGGTAATTGTGCTGGCCAAGATCCTGTGGGGTCTGAGCTCCCAGACTCTCCCTTTGTTTCCCTTAGGTTACACTCTACCCACTGTAATCATGACCCGTATCACTGCTTCCTGTCTAGGGCCATTGATGTTCAAAGAACCCTGACGGGAGGCTAAAAGGTCACAAAAAGACCTCACCCTAATCTGCTAAGGGTCCATAGCTCTGCCTGCCTGCTGAAGGGAAAGGAAGCAGCATGTGTCCTAAGTCCCTAAAGGGTCTGAGGAGCTAACCACAGCGACAAGTAAGGGATGCATTGGCCTTAGTCTCAAGACCCAGCTTTTTTAATATCTCCAGATGTCTTGGGCCTTGGAATGGGCTATACGTTCCCATCCACGCTTCATGGAGCAGGCCACTGCCTCTCTGCAGTCATGCTGTCCCCACGCTCCATCTCCACTGCCTGTACCCTCTATGACACTGTTCCTGACCTGTGAAATACGAGTGAGAGTAGACCCCCGTGGAACCATCTTTGTGACTGACAGCTAAGGGGCTTTCCTATAACATATTGCCTTCCCAGAAGGCTGGTGTGTAGGATCCTGCGTTTTCTACTTGTTAACCAACGGTTTTTATTTTATTTTTTCATTTTTTAAGACAAATTTTCTTTATGTAGTCCTGGCTGTCCTGGAACTTGCTCTGTAGACCAGGCTGGCTTCAAACTCAGAGATCCACCTGCCTTTGCCTCTAGAGTGCTGGAATTAATTAATGATGTGGGCCACTCTACTTGGCTGTTTGAAAACATTTGAAGAGATAGGTGTTTTTTTTATAACCACTAAGCATCAAAAACAAAAACAAACACAAACAAACAAAAAACAAAGTCCAGATGGCACATGCTTTTAATTCCAGCACTCAGGAGGCAGAGGCAGAGGCAGGTGGATCTCTATGAGTTCACAGCCAGCTTGATCTACATAGTATGTTCCAGGAGAGCCAGGGTTATGTAGAGATGTCTCAAAAACAAAACAAAACAAGTCCTCAACCAACCTGGAAGTACATACAGTAATGGCACGACCACTATGGGTTTTTTTGTGGGTGGGGAGGGGTGTTGATTTGGGTTTTTGAGACAGGGTTTTTCTATCTGTCCTGGAATTCATTCTGTAGACAAGGGTGGCCTTAAACTTAGAACTCGGCCTGCCTCTACTTCCCAAGAGCTGGGATTAAAGACATATACCACATGCCTTGTTTGCTGTTTTAAAGACGAAATCAAGATAATACAAGCTCCCTAGAATTTCTGGATCCAGGCAGTGGCTTGGTCAAGAACCAGGGAGAGCAAAACCCTTCTCTATCCAATAGCCCCACTATATGGGGACCTAAACAGTCTTTTATCCTGAAGCTTGCTAAAAGCACAAATATCCATCCAGGAGTTGTGCTGACCCCGCCCCCCATCCCCCATCCCCTGGTCCTGTTGAGCAGCCTTCCAGAGTATCTGGAACTGGTGTCTCCATGGCTACCCCTCTAATTGGATCTTCCATCTATTTGAAGCCTAGTAGTGGCTTCCTAGTCACTTGTTCCAAGAGTCCATCCTTAACCTACTCAGGTTAACTCTCCACAGCTCAGAGAGAGTTCAGACTAAGACTACACCCTCTGCTTGTTAGAAGCCTCCACTGGCTGGCTTCCTGACGGTCTGGACATATTCTGGCTCCCGCCTCCTCACAGGCCTCCAGCACATGGCTTTTCCTGCCTTCATCTTTACACATGCAGCCCTCCTCTAGTTGCCTCTTCCAGAGGCCAGCCCACTTTTCTTCAGCTCTTGAGTTAAGTCATCTCAGAGATGTCTTGTCTGATCAACAGACAAGACTCCCTTCTATAAACTATCACAAGATCTTGTTGTCCCTGGAGCGCTGATCATAATTTGTTTCAAGTAATTAGTTAGATATGTGTGTGTTTCTCTTCTCTTATTGTACTAGGGGGAAATCATCTAATTTTTTTATTTTTTATTTTGGAGGGGGCAGTAAGGTGAGCCAGGATGTTACCACGTGACCCAAATCAGCCTGGAGCTTGGAATCCTGCCACCTTCACCTCTCAAGTGCTGGGATCACCACGGACACCATGCCCGGTGAGGGCAGACAGCTTGCCTGCCTTGAACCTGTCACTCTCGGCATTAACATACTGCCTGGCACAAACTAAGTGAGAAGCTATAGAACTTAATGAATTAATGCATAATTGAATTGTGAAGGGAGGTTACTAAAGCATTTCTGTTTTCTTCTGTCATCCAGTCTGTTAGGTAGAATGAGGCCTGAATGACATAGCTCTGTGTGAGGTAAGGGTGCCCACTGGGCCAGGGCTGGCATTTCCAAAGTGTATTCATTTAACATTACTTATTGTCCTAACGTGACGCTCTAAGAGACAAATGTTTCCTTGCTGAGGGTGTTCCTACATTACCAGGACCCTTCCAGTAATCTTCCACCATAGCCCCAACACTGACCTACCTGAGCCTCCCCAAGCCCCAGCTCGATGGCCTCCAGGGAGCGGCGCAGGAGGAGGCAGCGCTCCTGTGAGCCCGGCTCGGCCTCGCCTGCCTCATGAGAAGCTAGGGGAGCTAGCAGGGCACGATGCTCCCCTCGCAGGGTCTCTAAACCCTGGATAACCGCCTTGGTGCCCAGCACTATCTCGTCCTGACTCAGCTTCTCCTCTCGAGGAAGCACCATCGTGGCCATGGTCGTGCCGTCTGTGGAGGCAAGGGGTGGGGCAGGCGGACGCTGGGCCTAGGGCCACACCGCCGTCCACCCCAAGTTAGGTAAACACCGGGAGGTCCCCGGACGCCCAGGTCCTTAGGGGTGTTCAGATCCCTCAGCCCGCAGTCCTCGCCATGCCAGCACGCGGCCTACAGGGGGCGCGCCAGGCTCGTCTAGCCTAGGGAGACGCAATGCGGTGTGGCTGAAGAGAGGCTGGACCCTGATTCCGCCCCAGACCACCGGCTCAGGCCAGTTTACCTAAAGCCCAGCCCCTAGGGTTTTTCGAAACTGTCCTAATCAGTACACAAAGTACTAGGTCATTGAAAGGCGTCCCCAAGTCAGAGGCCCTCGGGGCAACTGGGTCTCAGCCCTGGCGACAGCCCCCTTCCCTAGGGCAASCGGAACCACGAGCCCCTCCCCCAGGGCAGGCCGAGCCCAGACACCCCGTCCCCACCCCCGCCGCTCCTGGGAGGCTGCGGTCTTTAGTTTCGGGACAGGTTTCTTCAGGCCGCGCCCACAACGACCCCTCCCACAGGCTGGCCAAAGGCCCGCAGACCCTCCCTAGTAAAGGCCCAATTCCCAGCCCCAGCCCAGGACCGCGCCCCCTCCCCGCAGGCCGGTCGGGTCCTCCCACAGGCCGCGCCCACGACACCTCCTCCTCTAGGCCGACCTGCAACCGCTCCTCACCGTCCGGCCTGACCGGGTCTCCCGGCCCAACCGGCCCGCGCCGACCTGCACCTTCTGCTTTGGCCCCGCTCCGGCTCTTATTCCTGTCCCGCTTCACCCGGATCCTCGACCGTGAGCTCGTCTAGCTGCCTCCATCCCGCCGGCCTTCCCAGCAGTCCCCGCGCCGCCTTAAAGGTGAAGCCGCTACCTCGGCGGCGTCGGAGGGGGCGAAACGCGTTCCAGCCGGCCAGCTCGCTGCCTTAAAGGGGCCCCGCGGGCCTGGCCAGCTTCGGGGTGGGGCCAACCCAGACGGGACGCAATAGGGGCGTGGCTGGACTCGCCCCCTCGGACCAGAGCTTCCAAGGTCTGTGAACTCTGAGGAGCTCCGACCCCGAACCTGCGTGACTGAGGAGCAAGAAGACCGACCTCCTCAGATTCCAGAGCGAGTCAGTCCACACTGATTGACTGCTATTTGTCAAGTATTTTTGTTGACGTCTTAGTGCATAAACTTAATGCTAAAAAGGGCTATTGAGGTGGATACTGCCATTACCCATCTCTCGCACATCTGACCCCCCAATCTCCTCCGCGCTTATTTGTCTCTAGAGACGCACCTCTTTCCAGCTTCAGAGTTGACAGTGTTTGTAGGGAATTCTCAGCATCTAGGTTTGCTTTGTGAGGGAACAGGAGGAAAGGCTTCTGGTTAAAAGGGAGAAAGGGGTGGAAAGGAGCATGTGGAGATCCGTGGAGTAGGGAGAAGACCCATGTCTCTGAGGGGGAACATCTGGGTGGATACTGCTGACCAGATACTGAGGTCAGACGAGTGTCTTTGGTTTGTGGTGGTGTCATTGGGGGCCTCGAATTAATTGTCACCAATTCGGAAGGAAAGACCTCTGCGCTAGTTAGTTTTATGTCAACACAAACTGGGGTCATTGGAGAGATGGGAATCTCAACTGAGAAAAGGCCTCCGTAAGGTCAAGCTGCAGGAAACCGTGTAGAACATTTTTTAACGATTGTTGTGGGAGGACCCAGGCCAGTGTAGGTGAGGCCAGACAGCAGTTCTGTGCAAGCCCATACGCAGCTCCTTCATGGGCTCTGCATCAGCTCCTTTCTCTGGGTTCTGTCCTCTGGGTGCCTGCCCTGATCTCCTTCACTGGATGAAGAGTGCGCCAGGAAAACCCTTTTAGTCACTGTATTTCCACACAGCAATATTAACCCTAACTATGACAACCTCTTTGGTCCCTAGCCCACTAGATTCTGAAGTATTCTTCCAATCTCTACCCCACACCCACTTGATGCTGGCTACAACATCAGACTCTCTAACATTTTTCTTGTTTTACCTTCTAGAATGTAGGTCATCACCTGCTGGTTGGGGCCTGAGGTAGCTCAAGATAGATAATATGGTAGCACTCAGTAGATACTACCTTACAAAAAGCAGGGGGGGAGGGGATCGCTGGAAGGATAGCTTAGTGGTTAAGAGCATTTGTTTCTCTTGCTGAGGACTTGAGTTTCATTCCTAGCACTCACGTGGCTCACAACCATCTTTACCATTTCCAGGGCATTGATACCACCTTCTGAATTCATCAGGCACTAGGAACTCATGTGGTATACATACATACTTGCAGGTGAAACACTCATACACATAAAAAATAAATCAGGGGCTGGAGAGATGGCTCAGCCGTTAAGAGCACTGACTCCTCTTCCAAAGGCCCTGAGTTCAAATCCTAGCAACCACATGGTGGCTCACAACCATCTGTAATGAGATCTGACTCCCTCTTCTGGAGTGTCTGAAGACAGCTACAGTGTATTTACATATAATTCATAAATCTTTTTTTWAAAAAAATCTGAAAGGAAAAAAAAAGTCAGAGAGATACACTTGCCCTTGACCAGTCCTTCCAAACCTTCATTTGGTCTCATTTTCTGTAACAAGGGGCCAGCACCACCCTCAGCCAACCTCTTGGTTGACAAGTCTAGGAGGTGATGGCGGAGATCACCACCTCCACCCCAGCGACAAAAGCCACACAGTGAGAACTTGTATAGGCATCTCAGGGACCTGGGGTTTATCTTGAGTAGGGGCTAGACTCAGGCTCAGAGAACAAGGTTCAGCATTTGCCATCTTTCACAGAGAGATTGTCCTGTACTCTTAGCTTAACAGGGAGCTCACTCTCCTGAGAAACTAGAAAGAAGAAATTAGAAAGTCCCCTCACCCACCCTGAGACAGGGTCTCATGTAGTTCAGGTTGGCCTCAAATTTGCTATGTAGCCAAGGGTAACCTTGAGTTTCTGCCTGCCATTGTGTCCCATGTGCTGAAATTACTACTATGTCCAACTTTAGGACTTGCTGGAGACTGGAGACCAAACCCAAGGCTTCATGTGTGCTAGGCAAGCACTCTACAGACTGAGCTATATCCCTAGTTTAAAAGGTTACTTTTTATTTAAATTATACTAAAGTGCCTTCTTCATGAACCCACAGCTTGTGTCTCTTCTTTTCTAGGCTGGCCCTGTGTCTTTCACTAAGTGCTAGTGTCTTTCCCCAACCCTTCCCCTTCTGACAATCCAGATGCTGCTGCAAACATCATGGCATTCTAGGGCCCCGTGATCCAGAATAAGTAAACTGTATCGTAAGCAAGTGGTGGGGGCTAGGGATATGTGCACCTGTACCATATCAGTGGAAGCACTTGCCTAGCCTATGAAGACCTAGGTTCAGTACTCCACATAACAAATACACAAAAATACAATCTTTCCACTCGTGAAGCCCTGGGTCAGTCTAACTTTGGCAGCTGGTCTAATAAGTCACTAAATTATCACATTTCTTCAAGAGCCCACCAGGTTCTCCTTGATCTTTTGCTACTTTTATCAGTGATGTGGTGGTACATGCCTTTCATCCCAGCAYGAGAGACTTGGATCTGTGAGTTCAAGGCCAGCGTGGTATGTCTTTTGGGGGGGGGGGTGTTCTTATTTTTTGAGCCAAGGTTTCTCTGTGAGTGTAGCTCTGACTGGCTGTCCTGGAACTCACTTTGTAGACCAGACTGGCCTTGAACTTACAGAGATCTGCCTGCCTCTGCCTCCTTAAAGTGCTGATTACAGGCATGTGCCCACCACCGCCTGGCAAAGGGAACATTCTATCCTTTCGTTCTCAGTCAGCTAAGGCTCCCCATGAGCAGTTCTTCCCTCTGCATCTCAGATCCAAACAGTTTGTCAYTGAGAGCATGTGAGGAAACTAAGTGRCATGCCATTGCTGATGTAGTGGCACAAATGTGCATACCCTTAATTTACCTGCAGCAGGGTCACCAGACAGAGATACCTGCTGCCTCTCTGCATTCTCTTTATGCTTTTGTAGGTTTAAGTACCCACCTACCACCTCTGTTCCTTCTGCTTTTCTCTCTACTCAACAAGGGACTCATTCCTTTTTATCACCTTGTCCCAGGTAAATAAAGAACAGTGTACACTCTTGCTTTGTGGCTTTGGTTGGTTTTAGCAGAGGCTGCTGTGTCTCTCTTTAGTGGTTTCTTTTGTGCTTTTCTTAGGCAGCTGGCCCTGCCTCTCGTGTCCTGGACCTTTTTTTGACTGTTCTCTTTATCTTGTTTTCTGTGCTTAACCTTGTCTGTGTTCAACCCTTTCAGCCACTTGTCTTGTTATCTGGTCTCTGAGGATTACACTGTGCTCCCTGAGGGACAGACTGTCGCTCTGTCCTGCTCTGCCCTGTGTCYCTCCACTTCCAGCTGCTGGCTTCCTGCCAGGCTGCTGCTGATGGTTGGTAAATGGAGAAGAAAGGAGGGAGGCTCAGCTTCTGTGATGTTCAACAGGTCACCCACCCTCCCCAAACCTATGGATGTTGTTATTGCTGCTTAAAAAATTAATGTTTGGGGGTTTTGCCTGCATGTATATTTATAAACCATGTGCACAGAGCACCCAAAGAGTCCAGGAGTGGGTGATGGGTCTTCTGGAACGGGAGTTACAGTGATAAGCTGTCATGTGGGTGTTGGGAATTGAACCCAGGTCCTCTAGAAGAGCAGCCAGTGTTCTCCAACCCCAATTATTTTTTAATATTATTGTGTTCTCTTTGCAAATCACTCCACTGCTCCTCTCCTATCCCACTGAAGCATACTTTGCCACATTCTTCTTTTTCCTCTGGCAACTTTCTTCTTTTCCTTTGCCACTTGAAATTTCTGTGGATTCAACCAGAAGTGCTCAAGATTGGCAACTACTTAAAAAAATGTGTTTCCCCTTCTATGGATATTTCTTAGTGGCAGCTTTTTCTACAGCTGAGTCAGGATAAAGTCTACCCAGAGCTCTCAGGAGAAGCCTCCAGTTCCTCTCTGGCAGCCACAAATCTGCTTCCACCCTTTCTGTGAATTTCCAGTCAGG
>BDUI01001203.1:175106-186551 GCA_002335545.1 Apodemus speciosus
AGCCATCTCTCCATCCTTCTCTAACACTTTTGTATCCAGAGGACACATGGCGCTGTCTCTGCTGGTCAGAGGCAGGAGATGGTTGTAGTTTCAGACTTCTGTCTGACTGAGGCTTGGGCAGGTGTCCTGAGGCACTATGAGGCTTTACTCTTACAAGCACAGAGAAACTAATTATGTTGTGATTGTGTGYTTGAGTCTCAAGAGTTGAAAACTCAACAACTGCTACAATTTGTATCAGCAGAAATTCTATATGGTTCTAGTAATAAAGTGAATTCTCTAAGAATTTGGAGCCTAAAAGTGGGAGATTAAGAAACCCCACAAGTCTAGCGAAGTGGCTCAAGGGTTAGGAGCACTTGCTGTTCTTGCAGCTGCTCAGGGTCAGCTGCTGACATACATGGTGGCTCACAGCTATGTGTAMCCCCACTTCTAGGGGATCCTCTACCATTTTCAGACCTCTGTGGGCACCAGGCACACATGTGGTACACATACATACAGATGAGACACTCATACACAAAGTAAAATTTAAAAAAAGAAAGAAAATACATTAGCAAGGCTGGTAGATTTCTTAGTAGAGACAAAGCCCTGGGTTCTATTCCCTGTACCACAAAAAGAAAAAGTTAAAAAAAAAATAGACCAGGCATGGTGGCTCATGACTTTAATCCCAGCACTCCAGGGGGCAAGGGCAGGTAGATCTCTGTGAGTTCTAGGCCAGCCTGGTCTACATTTTAAGTTCCAGAAAAATAGCCAGAGCTACATAGTAAGACCCAATCCTGAAAACGAAACAAAACAGAGTACTGGTGCTTAGCAATGGAGATGAGAGGCTATCAAAGCGAGACAGGCAGTGCACAGCCCCTAGATCCAACAGTCACACCTTTTCCTAATCCACCTTAAGTACTCCACGGTAAGAGCACAGTCTTATTCTACCATCCCTAAATGCCTTCATACTAAAGGATTCTACAGTTCTACACCCACACCAAGACATATGGGCTCTTCAAAATAGAAATCTCGGCAGGGAGACAACAAAGCCAATTTGAGGTCTGGCCAAGGGAACCAGCATTTGAAGGACTTGCGCAGAAGACATTCGTGGTCTGCCAGTTTTGGGACTCTAAAACTGGATGTGCTAAGGAACTGTAGTTTTGTAGGTCTGTCAATCAATACACTCTGCCTAAGTCTGACCCACAGGATCTCACAGCATTTCCACATAGCTTTTTAGAGCACATGTTTTCCATGTAGGCGTTGCAGATGAGGAAACAGCCYTGAGAAGAAGCAAGTCAGTGGGAAGATGGAGTTGAGATTCACTCTGGAAAACTCACCCCTTATAGTTAAAGGCGTTTTGTTTCCTTGTTTGAGCTAGGGTCTTGATACATAGATCAGGCTGGCTTCCAACTTACAAAGATCCACCTCTGCCTGGGATTAAAACCGGCTTCCTTGTTTGTTTTTGCCAAATCAAGGGTCCATCAAACAAGCTACATAGTCAATTTCTGTCGATGCAGAAACCTCTTTTCCCCCGATATTAAACAGTTTAGTGGTCACGAACAATAACTGAACAGTTCATGTATGCCATACTCTATTCTTGCTGCTTCATGACCACTGGCTTGGTTAACACCTTATACACACTATCACAACAACACATTGCTCATAACTCACAAAGCACTGTGCAATGGTCTTCCCTTAAGCAGGCTCTGGGTTTCTTCTCAGAGATGTTACTCTGAGTGCTCTAGTGGTCAATTATTTATCCACATGGACAGAGACTTTCTGTAAAACCATCTGGCAGCTCTCTGTGAGGAAAAGCTGTTCTGAGCCAGGCCCCAATATTAGCAGCACACTAAATGCTGCCTACTTGGCTTTCAACCACTATGAACCTGCTTGAAAGGTGCTGGGAAGGTGGATTTGCAAGCCACAGACACTTCTCCAAGGGTAATTTTTAATGTGGGCATGGTTTTCTTTCACTTCCTTACTAGGATCTGTGGTACAGTTCTTGGTGGGCTTGGGAGCCAGCTGTTCTTTAATAAAGAGATAAGCTGGGAGACAGCTCCATCTGGTGGTAGAAGGGAGAAAGGTCGCTGAGATGCCCCAAAAGAAGGCACATGCAGGTCAGGAGCCTGGGCAGCCACCGACTGCTTTTCAACAGATGGAGTGCCTGGCACCTTCAGCTCATCTCCTCACAGTTAACGGCCATCACAGAGTAAGATGTGCATTCTCCCCTGTGAGCAAATTAGTATGCCTCATTAGATGCCAACAGCAAGAACTGGAGAGCATCAGTTTCTCTCATTAACAGAAAAATATGGGCCTAAATAGCACATCATAGCTCAGTTCTAAAACTATACATGGTGGCGGTTTGCCTTTGGTTGTGGACAAAGGCATGAACAGCTTCTCCAAGCCCGAGGAGGGCTTGACAACTAGAGGCTCCTGCCTCTGACCAGGTGCTAGGAGCCATAGCAGACAGCTCTCCGGCTCACCAGGCAGTGACGTAGTCACTAAACTGTACATTCTTCCACAGTATTGCCCTCCTGTTTCCTGGCCAGATCACTCTGCCATTTTATCCGATTTCTTTTTTTGTAGCCCGAAGGCAGAATCTCTCCCCCCACCCCCAGGCCAAATGACATGCTTACACCTCATACTCTCAGCTACCTCATAGAAGGGAGGGTTCTGAGGCAGGGAGAACGGCTCTGTTATGCTGGAGTAGAAAAAGAATACTTTACTCTTGGATTGCTAAGCTCCCAGCCAGGGCTCAGAGGAGGAAGACTGAAGATACTTTGTAGGCCCCGGAAGGAGGGACACTTAAGAGAAGCAGAGAGCTCAGAGTGAGAACCCGAATACGCCAGACCCCTCTCCCAACCCTTTTCACCATCGTCTGCTCACAGGGCTTGTGGTGTCTTTTCCGAGGCTGCCCTTGCTGTTGAGACTGCCAATCTCCGTCTGTGAGCTGGACTGAGACATCCCCTCAAAGAAGGGCCTGCAGCAAAGAAGCACAACAGACGTCAGTGGGGAGCAGCTCAGAGAGCAGCTCACAAGGCTGAGTGAGCAGTGCTCAAGGCTGATCAACAACTTAGGCTTTGCGAACACTGGTTAGGTAGAATGCTATGGAGTTGGTCAAGGGATCTGCAGAGACTCCTGTCAGGACTTTTGTCAGTCATAGGCAAAACCCTGATCTCCACCAGAAGAGCACAGACATGATGAGAAGCCACRATCCTCTGAGTGAAATATGAGAGAGGATACAAGGGGCACAACGATGAGGGAAAGGGGAGCTTGGAGGCAGCCTAGGGGAGCTCGGCCTCACTTCAGCTTGGGCTTTGGGGTGCTGAGGATGCTTTCTGTTTCCTCCATCTCAGGGCCACTGTCGCTGGGGTTGTACATCTCTAGACTGTCATATAGTTCATCCAGGTCCTCTTCCACTTCCCGAATCTGCTCCCGTGACACATGTTCTAGCCCAAAGCCCACCTGTAAGCAAAACAAACATTTAGGAGTCTGGAGGTCTCCCTATTAACATTTGTGGTTAGATGAGCAAATCCTGTCTCCTAGGCCATGTGTCAATTGGTGCTCTCAATATTCCTTCTAGAGGGACATGCAACATTGTCCCTTTAGACTAACAGAGTACTAGTACTCTAATAAAGAAACCATTCTATCCCCATGTGGTCTGACTCGGAGAGCAGGGACATGATGGGGCTACTTCCCCTCTCAGTTACTATCAATATCCAAACCAGGGCTGACACCAGGGGGAGGAGAAAGTSCTGACATGCCTCCCAGGGAATCATACAAGACCACCCAGTCTGGTACCCTAGCCCATTTTCTGCTCTGTCCTTTAAATTCAGGTGTAAGCTACTTTTATTTGCAGCCCACAGTGAGACAAAGACCCTTTCTCAACATTTTCTTTTTACTCACTTTTAGTTTACTTAGAAACCTKTGTGAATGAAGCCAGGACCTCCAGGGTCTAGGGGATTTCTACCCAGAGATGATCAATGAGGCTATATTACACTTGTGATGTTGCTAACTGTAGCTCYCCTTGGGATATGAGGGCAAATTAAACAACAGCTATTATTATTAKTAGTAGTAKTATGATTGGATATGACTGTTCTAAATGTTTCTAAATACCATGAAACCACACTCTTCATGTGATTTCATTTTCTCTTCAAGAAACATAATGCTCCTCTCCATATGCCATCTCTCCTGGGGCTCTGCTATGCATGCAAGGGGTAGAAATCATGACCCCATAATCCTGATTCCTAGTGGCCTATAGGGCCTAGGAGTGAAACTGGAAGTAAGGGATCATACCTCATCAGAAACTTTGAATCGTTTCAGGAGGGCCACAAACTTCTGTTTGATGTTAGGTTGCTGTGGGGACAAAAATATACAAATTGTTCTCAAGTAACATGTACTAGTGGTCAATTCGAGAGTCTGCCAGGAGCTTACCCTCACAACGAGAGAGAAGACACAGCTGACAGGCAGTCGCTGCATTCACACTGCACCCTCTCCAGAAAGACAGCCAATGCTAGTGTACTTAGTGCCCTGGGCGGCTCGCTGGGTGGCTCGCTGGGTGGCTCATGTCTCCAAAGCCTCCAGTGTACCCCAGGAATTTCCAGAGGTGCTTCTCTAGCCCATCTTTTGCTCTGTCCAGCAGATCCAGGTATCAGCTGGTGAGTGTCCAGTACCTCCATGCTCGACATCTCTGAATAGCATTTGTCCTCTTGCACAACCAATCCACCTAATTACCAGCCCTCACCTGGAGTCTGTCTACCCCTGCCCCCTTAGCCTGCGATGAACATTGCTAGCAGAGGCCACTTTTCTCTGGTGTCCTCACTGTCCCTGTGCAGAGCTCTGCCCTATGGTACCCACTCACTGCTGTGTCAGCTATTTGTTGGGATGAGTCTGCATTTCCAGACACCAGGGTTCACCCGGCCCAGCCTAGGCTCCCTGTTCCCTGTTCCCTGTTTCTTATTCTACTTTAGGCACCAGGATTAGTTTTCGGTCACACGTATTTCTAGCCTGAATGGCTAAACCCTCGTATGGGAATGGGAACAACTGACTTGTACTTAAGAATGAGAGCAGTGGGAAGAGCAAGACCAACAAGGAAGAAACTCAAAGAACAAAGTGCTCGTGGCGGGGAAAGAAGACTGTGCAGGAGCAGAAGGAGCCCATCACCAAGTGTCCAGAAACACAACAGTAAAGTGCCTGCAGCTTCCAGTGGTGCCTCTGGAGATGGATGTTGTCACTAATCTCTGGCTGGACCTGGGCACAATGCTACTGAGAAGGATGGACACAGGAGAGGATCCTTAGGAAGCTCACGGGGTGCTCTGGGGAGAAAACAGGGCCTCCTCATGACTGCAGAGCAGGRAAGAGAAAGGCTCAGAAGAAGAAAGAGTAACAGGGAGGGTCCTACAGCTCTTTTCTTTCTCAAGAGTKTAAAAAAGGAAAGTTTGGGTTCTGGGGCCTGTCTTCCCTACAGGGCTGGAAAACCTGGGAAAAACTGAGCCATATATATATGATCCTGAGCCACTGATACAAAGAAGAAATCAGGGTTGCAGTCTCGTGGGCTGTAGAGGTTGAGAGTGTTATTTCATGGTCAGAGGCCAGGGCTGGCCTTAATTTCACTCCAAATGAGAAGAAAACCTCATTTTCAGGGTATCAGTCTGTAGACTGTCCCTGCACTTGAGAAAACCAGAAGGAAACAAACTTTTCCTCTGAGACGCTCTTGGTACTTCGGATTCCCCTTATCCCTGGAGTACATGGGCCCCAGGATCAGCCAGAGGTACCAAAGAGCTCAGATTTTAGCTTCTCAGTCCACAGCACTGATTTTAATATGGGCTCAGGAATCTTAGTTAGGAGACATAATACAAACAYTGTTGATTTCAGGGAAKAGGTTCAAGGTAAGAATTGTGTCTAATGTAATTTGAACATTATCAAACCCAGAGTTTCTGTAGTTTTCAAGTACTAGTCTGACCCCAAGTATACAGGGCTTTCAAAACCCCCACAAGGTCTTAATGCACCCATTCACTCCCCGCCTACTTCAGACCAAGAGTCTGAGCTGTGCCATGCCCTAGACCTGGGTGGCTCACCCTAGTGATGGCTGAGGTTGAGGTCAGTTTCCTTCGAGTCTTCTTTACTTTCCGAAGATCTTCATCTTCATAGAATAGGTCCTGAGTGAGAAGGAAACAGAATGAGGCTGGGAAATTNTAAAAAAGGAAAGTTTGGGTTCTGGGGCCTGTCTTCCCTACAGGGCTGGAAAACCTGGGAAAAACTGAGCCATATATATATGATCCTGAGCCACTGATACAAAGAAGAAATCAGGGTTGCAGTCTCGTGGGCTGTAGAGGTTGAGAGTGTTATTTCATGGTCAGAGGCCAGGGCTGGCCTTAATTTCACTCCAAATGAGAAGAAAACCTCATTTTCAGGGTATCAGTCTGTAGACTGTCCCTGCACTTGAGAAAACCAGAAGGAAACAAACTTTTCCTCTGAGACGCTCTTGGTACTTCGGATTCCCCTTATCCCTGGAGTACATGGGCCCCAGGATCAGCCAGAGGTACCAAAGAGCTCAGATTTTAGCTTCTCAGTCCACAGCACTGATTTTAATATGGGCTCAGGAATCTTAGTTAGGAGACATAATACAAACAYTGTTGATTTCAGGGAAKAGGTTCAAGGTAAGAATTGTGTCTAATGTAATTTGAACATTATCAAACCCAGAGTTTCTGTAGTTTTCAAGTACTAGTCTGACCCCAAGTATACAGGGCTTTCAAAACCCCCACAAGGTCTTAATGCACCCATTCACTCCCCGCCTACTTCAGACCAAGAGTCTGAGCTGTGCCATGCCCTAGACCTGGGTGGCTCACCCTAGTGATGGCTGAGGTTGAGGTCAGTTTCCTTCGAGTCTTCTTTACTTTCCGAAGATCTTCATCTTCATAGAATAGGTCCTGAGTGAGAAGGAAACAGAATGAGGCTGGGAAATTYCAGGGACTTCTCATACACTGTGAGGAAAGACCCATAGGAAGTTACCTGCCCATGCAACGGGTCATCACTGCCTTCCTGCTCTGAGGAGAAGCTTTCCTCCTCTTCTTCAGAGTAGTTGTCAATATCTGGGGAGCGATCTAGAACAAACACCTTATTAAGAACCTTGATCTGGTTTGGTCTATCCTAAGTGAYGTTGAGGACAGGAATCAATAAAACTGGGTTGAAGAGGGAAGAACCACATGGAGGGTCACAGCCACACATTACTTCCAGGGATCTCGAAGTTTCTCTTGCATGGGCACATTTCCCAGGATGGAGGTCAGTGAGTGAACTGGCTTCCCTGTCTTTTATGGTGTCTGCAGACACTCATATATACTTGTGTATCACATTTGGATGTCAGAAGAGGGTGTCAAATCCCTGGGAACTGGAGTTATGGATGGCTGTGAGCCAACATGTAGATGCTAGAAGCCGAACCCAGATCCTTTGGAAGAGCAACAAGTGCTATAAACCATTGAGCCCTCTCTTCAGTCCCACTGTATACATCTTACCAGACAGCTTAGACTTGATTCCTTCATGATCAATGGGCTGGCTGGATAAAGAGTAGATTTTTATTTCTGCCACAGGCACAGAGACATCCTTGACATTGCTGTGCAGGCCAAGTACTAAAGCACCCTCGTTAGGGTGTTGCATCACCTGTGAACAAAGAATACAGCACAAACAGCTTACCCAGTGACAGGGTTGTTGCTATTGTAAACCCAAGTGACATGCAAGGCCAATGGCAATGACACTCTGTGAAGGCAGTTTCCTTCTCACTTCCACATCTATGCYTACTTCCTTTCCTATGGCTTCCAAGGACCTACTTTCACAGCTATCTCCAGGGACTAGCGATGGCTCAGCAGTTGAGAGKGCCTATATGACTTGTAGAGGACCTGAGTTCTGCTCCCAGAACCCATATCGGGTGGCTTACAGCTCTCTGTAAACCTAGTTCCAAGTGACCCAACACTCTCTTCTGGCCTCCTCAGATACTGGTACTCATGTGCACACACCTCACCCTCCTCTACACACATAATTTAAAAATAATAATAATGAATTTTTTAATGGAGTGACTATCATAAACAGTAGAGTCCCTTCTACRTGGTCTACTTTCTAAGTCTTTTTATTTGAAATAATTTGAGAATTTCAGAGAAGTGTCAAAGATAGCACTAAAGGAGTCTGTCAGCCCTTCACTTTTGCCCAAATTCCACTAGTGGCATCATATTATATAACCATGGTATATTTGTCAAATCAAAGAAATTAATGTTACTATGATATTGTTTATGAACCTATAGCCTTCACGCATGTCCCCATTTTATCCACCTATGTGTTTTTCTTTCCAACTATTCATTATAGAATATAACACTACATTCATTCATTTTTCATATTCCAACTTTGTTGAGAGTTATCTTGAGTTTTCTTATTTCTTATAACTTTGGTAGTTTTGAAGAGTGCTGGTCTGGTAGTTACCATAATGTTCTCTATTTTGTATTTGTCCAGTATTTTCTCATAGTTCAGATGGGTCTGTGATTTTTAGGGAAATAACCACCAGGGATATAATTTTCTGACTTATTACTGGGGATTCTAACCTTGGTTACTGGCTAAGGTCTATGTGCTGTAGTTACAGATCCCAGTTGCTTCTAGTTAAGTCATTAGTGATGCTGAAGTGAGAGGATCTCCTAAGTCTGGCAATTTAAAATAACAACACAGCTTGCTTAAAGACAACAACTGAGGTTGGAGCTGTAAATGATTGCTAATCACTAGGGTCCCATGTTAAACTAAGTCCTTTACATCGATAGTAGCTTTTAAATTTGGGTAAAGCTGGGCCTATAAGCATGGTTGGTCAGCTGCTGGTGATGAGAACAAAGGAGCCAGAATACAGAGAAAGGCGGGGCTTGACCCAATAGTAACGCTGTTACTATTAATTCCTCCCCACAGTCCTTCATCCTCATATAAAACTTCAAGAGGACAAAAAGATGGGTTGGGACAAGTCACAYATAAACACTACCAGGAGCATACATTTTTCCTATTTCACCTATTATTATTTTTTGAGACAGGTTCTCTCTACCTATCCCTGGCTATCCTGGAACTCATTATGTAGACTAGGCAGGCCTCAAACTCATAAAGATCCACCTGCCTCTGTCTCTTGAGTGCTGGGATTAAAGGCATGCACAACCACACCCAGCCTATTTCACTTATGACGGTACAGAAATATTTTAAAAAGTGGTCTTGCAGCTTCTTTCTTCTTTGTCTTTGCTGGCACACAGGAGTACTGTACAAGTGAGGAGTAATGTTGAGGAAATTGGGAGCCTTGTTTTTTGCTGCTGGAGAAAGGAGTTTGAAAGGAAGAAAGGAGAAAAAAYAGGATCAGGCCTTATGCTACTAGGTTGGAACTGAAGTTGCCACTGTGTGCTATGGGTGGGACAGTTATTTACAAACAGGAAATGATCATGATGTGAGTACGTGTGTGTGTGTGTGTGTGTGTGTGTGTGTGTGTGTGTAAGAGCATGTGTGTGCAAGCATATGCACTTCCTAGTTCTTTCTGCTGAGAGACAGCACAAGTCATCCCTGTTGGGTCCATGAGTAGGGTCCCTGTTGGGTTACTGCTAGTATCTGCTCTGATTTTTCTTTTCTCCCTGAGACAGGGTCTCACTATGTAGTGCTGGCCATTCTGGAACTCACCAGTATAGATCAGGTATGCCTCAAACTCAGAGATTCATCTGCTTCTCTGCTTCTGCCTCCTGAGTGCTGGTATTAAAGGCATATGTTACCAAAGCCCACCCTTATTGGACTTTTAAAGTACTATTCTCCACTAAAACACTCCAGGAGCCTCAGAAAATCAGCTCATTTCAGGAGATAAGCTTGAGTTATTCTGTAGGAGGAAGTAAGATGGCCTGTAAAGAAGGGAGGATCTTATCAAAAAAGGACATAGAAAACAGCTTGGAGGGGCTCTTACTGGCCAAACCAGGGCATAAAACATTATGCATATATATATATATAATATGTTTATGATTAAACCCCATTAAGTAAAACAAGAACCCACAATCCATAACTGATACAAATAAGTGGATCAATTGGTAAGTGGAAGAAGAAAGGAATGTTCTACATACCAACTGTCCTATACAGAAAGGATGGCTGGAATTTTGGTTTCTTTACAAAACAAAGAGCCGTGCAGTGGTGGCGCACGCCTGTAATCCCAGCACTCTGGGAGGCAGAGGCAGGCAGATTTCTGAGTTCGAGGCCAGCCTGTTCTACAGAGTGAGTTCCGGGTCAGCAAGGGCTATACAGAGAAACCCTGTCTTGAAAAAACCAAATCCAAAATAAATAAATAAACAAACAAACAAATAAACAAACAAACCCACATATATTACTAGTATATGTTTTCATTTTAATCCCAGATATGGGATATGGGGCTGCTTCAGAGTGCCCACAGCAGCTGATTTGCCTTGTGCGCTAGCAAGGGAGTGATTTTACCAGCTGCAGATGGTTTCTGTGATTGAATGACATTTGGAATTCTGGGGACTTTTATATAAAAGCTAGGGCCCGGAGGAATGAGTGGGTTGTTGGCCACAGTTTAAGTTGTCATGCACAAAGAAGAAACAACGAGAAGAAATTAGATATCCTGACAGCAAAGATCAAACTTGCCCCAACAAACTCAGCACCCCTAATCAACAGGAAGTAGTTTCAAAAAAATCCCATCGCCCCCTTTCCAACCTCTGACTTTATTCAGGAATCACTTTCCTTTCGCCTCTATCCATTTTTCTCTCCTTTCTAGTGTTAGGGGATTGAAAGAGTGGAAGAAAAAGGGTGGAGGAGGGTGGGAAAAAAAAGAACCCACAGAAATTCACAAATTGATAAGCATCAAAATAATAACTAATTCAGGCCGAAATCATTAAAAGAATRGAACTAGCGAAGTGTCTCAGTGGGTAAAATGTTTACCATGTGAGAACATACATTTGAATCCTTAGAGCTTGTGTAAAGAGAGATGCATTAGTTTTACAGTAGCATGCATCTATAATCTTTGTGTCCCTAAAAGTGAGATAGGAGTAGTAGACAGGATTATCTCTGAGGTCCATGGAACAGTCAGCTCAAAAGACCCCGTTTCAAACAAGCTGGAAAGCAGGGACCAACACTGGAGGTCATCATGTCATTCCCACACGCGTGCCAAAGCATGTTTATGCCCATATCCACACACCTACCTCCCTTCCCCTCCTCCCTCCCTTTCTCCCTCTCTCTCTTACACTTACACACACACACACACACACACACACACACACACACACACACACCACTAATACATACTTTCTAGAGCCCACATCAAGATCAGGCAGTTGTGGCACACGCCTTTAATCCCAGTACTGGGAGGTAGAAGCAGGGGAATTTTCTTTTTTTCTCTTTCTTTCTTTCTTTCTTTCTTTCTTTCTTTCTTTCTTTCTTTCTTTCTTTCTTTCTTTCTTTCTTTCTTTCTTTCTT